>CBVK0101668354.1:0-10810 GCA_900067695.1 Picea abies
AAATGTCTATTTATCAACAAAAAGGAAAATGTTGACACATTTTGTATGCGTCCTCCCAGGTCGTCGAGTGCAGAATATAGTTGTCCCACTTGACCTTGACCTAATTTATTGTTCCACACCATAGTTGTCAAATGCGATGGTCTAGAATGCGTATTAGCTCCGCCATGAGCGCACCCTCGCACAATATCCACCATGAACTCTGTCAATCACATCTGTAGGATCACTGACCAAATGTATCACACCAATACAAGATATAAATCATGCATATACCTCAAAGAATGAGGAACGGCTAGCCATTAGGCCCTTCACAATTATGGTCATGCGATGCGCATCGAAAAAACCCATCGACCGATCTTGCGTTCATCCAACTTTTTTTCCTATCACTCATACTTGTTCATCCAATTCTTGGATCACTTCTGGTCCTACCAAGACCCCATCCCTTGAGTCTATCCCATCTCATGGTGTCCGACACGGTCTACCATAGCAAACTCAACGATGTTATCTTAATGCTACCTTGATGGTTGTTGTTTCACGCTAACTCAGCCAACGACAAAAACTATTCCCAACGTTTTTGTTGGTTCAACACACATAGGAAACACAACCTCCCCAAAATTGGCTCGATCCTTTCGTCAACCTGTCTCTCTCAGGGATATGCTGCACTAAGTTTTAAGGTGTTCCCACGGCCTCTTAGGGGAAACTAGTCCAAAATTTTCTTGCAAACACCAATTCCCTTATCAAATATGATTCTTTTGGTACATTTGGCAGTCTCAATATATTTTTCATATAAATTCTAGCTATACCTAGTGCCTGATGGATCGTACACATAGGAACAAGGTGTGCACTCTTCGTCAGAGTGTCGACTGTTACAAAAATTTAGTTGTTCCTCCTTGTCATTAATGAAAACCCTAACCATAAAGTCCATGGGAATGACCTCCATTTCGATTCTGAAAAGGTGTGTGGCATAAGTAATCCAGATGGATGTCTACATTCAACCTTCACTCATTGACGTCCTAGACACTTTTCCATGTAGATATTCATGTCCACCTTCATCCATACTAAAAGAATGAGGGATTAAGGTCTGTCATCATCTTGATGACTCCAAGATCAGCCATGCACACTGCTCTAAGGGCTTCATTTAAGATAAAAACTTCTCAATTCATCCTTGGGTTGTAAGTAAACCCAATTATCATATCTCAAAGATCCATCGTTGTCCACAGTATATCCCTCAATTTTGGTACAAACATGGTGTCTTTCCTGAAAACTTCCTTACCCTCTTTGTACCAGTCAACGTCGTGTTGTGGTTAGAATCCCTTCACGTAGATTTGTTTGGAGAGGTATCACAAAAAATTTGCATGGTATGCGACTCTAAGCGTCTGCCACTTTGTTCGTTGTCCCTATAAAGTAGGAAATTTCAAAATTTTACTCGAAATGCAGTTCTAACCAACAACTTTGCGACGCGCTCAAGTCATTTTGTGTAAAATAGTGTTGTGGATTACAATGGTCTATTTTTAGTTAGAATTTTTGTTCCATTAGGTAGTATTTTCACACTCTGATGGCATACATGATGTCCAACCACTCCAATTTGGGCATCGCATAGTTATCCTCAAGATTTCTTAACCTCCTCGATATGTAAGCGATCACTCGACTGTATTGCATCAAGAATCTAACTAAGCCTTCCTTGGATACGTCAATTCATACCAGGAAGTCCCCATCCATGCCATGGTCCTTTAGTATCTATGTTGTCATCAACCGCTCCTTGAACCTTAGAAATGATTCCATGCATTTCTCAACCCATAAAAACTTCTTGTTTTCCGTTTGTGATTCCTTAATCATATTTTCTATCTTTGAAAAACCCTCGAAAAAACGTCGATAATATCCCTCTAAAACGATGAAGTTTTCTACGTCTGGTACGTTCGTCGGTGAAGGACATTCCCTTAAATCTTCTAACTTCTCTAGATCCACATCGATACCTTTATCGAAGATAGCATTCCCAAGTTGATGAATCTTCGATTGATAAAACATCATTTGACAATTCTCATGTTTTGTTCTCTCGTAAACACTTCTAGCACCAAGCGCAAAAGTTTGTCTTGATCTTCTATCATATAAGAAAATATCAAAATGTCATCAAGGAATAATCGATAGTAGTCAAGCAGATTCTCCATGACCCATCTTTCTTCCGTATGAAATTGACAAGATCACTCCAAGGTGACACACTTGGATGTGAATGTCCTAGGTCTAACAACTCCTTCAGTTGCACTTTCAACTCTTGTAACTCATGGGCTGACATCCGATAAGGATTTCTTCCCATCGATTCAATTCAATGGTAAATTCCATATTGGCTTCAGGTGGCATACCTCATAATTCTTTTGGTGATCACATCTGACAAACTCTCGTACTACCTAAAGGTTTTCTAATCCTTCTGCCACACCCTTGATGTTCGATGCTAAGTATGCATATAACTTGCATCCTAACATCTTCTCTCTTGTAGATGTGCTCTCTTGTAGATGCAGGGAAGAATGATCCTCGGGGATACTCCTTGTTTTCTTCCCACCATCACACTTCTTTGTCCTTCATCGTCAGTCCAACTAAACCACCTCATCTCACTGTTGAGTATCGCATCATGTGATTCCCACTAGTAGTAATTGATCACGTCGTCGTAAAATATTAAGATCATGTCATAGGTTGGACTTTGTTACACTAACCCCAGATTAAAGAAATAGTTCATACCCCTTTCCTCCAACCATCCGGTTGGCACCTAGGGTCATTTCGATGCATCTAAACTTGTCCAATCAAATTCCCTTACCTAAAAACCCTTATCATGGTAAGAAATAGAGCTCTATGAAGAACTAGGATCTATCAAAATACTAAAATTCTTGTCGGCGATGGTACCTGTCTTCTTTAGTACATTAAACTGGTGCTTGTCTAGGGAGTTAATCACCGCGGTCATGAATCTTGTGGGCCCTTCCCATATCCACAACGGTAGTGTGTCTTGTTGACCTGGTTGCTTTGGCTTTTTCAACTAGACAATCTTGCTAGTAAGCTGGTTCCCCAAATTACCAGTGCTCATCTCTAGTCCAGTCTCAGTATGATGTCCCTGAAGAAGGATTCGTTGGCGTACCTGCCTAAGATTTTAGTCTATTTGCTGACAAGACATACTACGACTATTGGAGGTGGTTCCCCATAGGGGGTCTTCTGCTGAGGAACCCGTAGTCATGGTGTCGAGAACAACGCTTCTATAGATGTATCTTTCAATCCATATATCTTTTCAAGTTGGTGTCTAATGCTACTATGCACTAGATGTTCTCAGTCCAGAGGGTTTTGTAGGAGTCCTTACCTGACTCCCACAGTAAAAAATTCCTCACCCATGAGGCTTACTAGACTACATCATGCAACATACAAGTCATTTAGATCCTCACCTTCGCACAGAAGTTGGAGTTGAGGCTGATCATGAACCGATTGATATCCAGCTTCTATGTGTTTAGTCGCGGGGCATACTAAAGTAGGTCCAACATATGGTCTCATAATCAGACACCATACGACTACCCTGTCGCAAGGCGCTGAACTAATCGATCTTGTGCTCCATAATTTCCTTTGATAATTACTTCTCCTAGAACCATTCCCCTAATATGGATTCGATGGCCATGTTTAACTGAGGTAGGAGTGTCTTCCTCCATAGAAGAACGCTCCCATTTACTTGAGGACCGCCTAACGTACCTTCGTGCTAGAGGTCAAATTCACGAAGCGCGAAGCACATTGCTTGGCTCTCCATCCATGCCTCGACGATAGAGTCATCCATGACACTCATGGACTTGGGAAATTAACCCTCTCAATTTTTACGTTAAGGAAACTAGTACTGGTTGGGGCACGCTATGGGCCCTCGGGGTACAGGCGCCCTGGCCTTAACTCAATACAGATGGTTTTTCAAGGCCTCTAACATTTCCCTGGAATCTCCTTGTCTCACCATACACATCCTTTAAAGAAATTGACCACTGCCCAGGGACTTGTTATTCTCCTTGGGGGGTTGGACCCCTCTGGAGCGGGTGCTACTGGAGGCGTTGCGCCTCCTCCACTAGAACCACGTTGCAAATCTCTATGATGTCATCTAACCTTGCTTACTGTGAGGACAAGTTAATAAATTTTAATTATCTTTTAAGTATTAGTAAAGGGTTTAATTCAGTAAAAGCCATGGCCATCCATAGTTGCAAGGCTGAACGTGCTCTCATACCATATGTAATGCCCCCCGTCAAGACCACAAGAAAAAACAAACGGTGATTTTTTTTATCTTTTATTAGGTTAGGGACATATGATAAATTAAAGATAACAAAATTGACACGTGTCCCATTTTATTAAAGAAACGAATTTTAACCCAAAATAAAAGTGGCCCCCAAAATAGTGCATTCATACAATTAATGAAGAGGCATAAAATTTATGAATCAAAATAATAAATACACCCAAACGCATCTTCCTACTCATCATAGAATACTTTACAACGCCATCAACCTGTCAATGAAGGAGGGAAACATGTAAATGTAAATTATACCCTATGAATCCATAGCACAAAGCAAGTGTCAGTTATAAATGAGGTGATAAAGCCAATACAGATTCCATTATCTGTCATAACAAATTCCATCTCACACAAAAACTAAATTATAAACCATACCACCATTACAATCAGTGCGTGCAAGGAAGTTAAATCCTCGACTAGTCATAGATCCTGTCATTAAACTGCGCGCAAGCATTCTATACAATTAATCGAACTTGTAAACATCAAGAGTCAGGGAACAAGAGACTTCGGTTATTCTGAACGCACAAGAGAAACAATTTTCATCCACTACATTCATGCGCATTAGTCTAACATAGTATGTCAAGTCGCGAAGAATTCTAAGCACATAAGCCATCGTGCAACATTCATAATTAGTCATGCCGCACAATATTTCTAGTTTCTGAAGTAATCCTACGCCCAACTTATCATCGTAACGATATTATTCCCTAATCTAAAAATATTCGGGCATTACAAATATAAAATTATTGGACAATAATCATTACTAAGGACACACCTTTGATACTATAGTTACATCAATAGAATTTATCGCTAGGGTTTCTTATAACAAGGTACTAAGCATAACATTCCTTACTCGAGGTCCAAGTCGCTTGTCTCGAAAGACCAAGTTTTTATTACTAAGGTAAAGACGCGACTCACACATTACACCACACCAATAGAGGAATATCATTGCAGACTCAGTCCAAGTCACAAAATATGCACCCCGTTTACAACTATAACACAATTGGATATTTAATTCAATGTACTTTGATTCCTCTTTGTATAAATGCATGATATGATATCTACAACACCTGATATCGAATTTTCTTTGTCTGTCTATCCTTCGTAGCTTTTTGATTTTGCAGAAAGATATAGGGGACCTTATAATGAAAACCTCAAGTCAGCAGTTTGTCCATTTTACTGCGACTATAGTGGATACCAAGTTAGTTTTCTATACATCCAATTATTTCCCAGCTTAACAAGTTCTGTCAAAAATCATACATAAATTTACAGTTTATAATGTGGATTCCGAGATGAATTGATGTTGGATGTTGCATGGCTTCACAAGGCATTGACCAATGACTCCTTTTATCTTCAGTACATTCACGCCAATGGAAAGACACCTGGAGCTAATGACGACATTGATGAATTCAGTTGGGAATGTAAGCATGTTGGCATTAATGTGCTTCTCTCCAAGGTTATTACTAGTCCATAGTGCTTATATTCCATAGTGCTTATATCAACTGTAATTGAATTTACAAAGCTATCTATACTTACTCGTATGCGAGTGTTTCCAGGATTATTTGTCGGATAATATATTTGTCTTAGAATCATACCAGGAACGTGCTGACAGTTTCATTTGCAGCCTCTTACCTAAAAAATCTGATTCACATGTTCAGTACACGCTAGGTTATTAATTCCCATCGACCCATTTTTATATATTTCTTTTGGGTTGTAGTTTGTTGGATGGTTGGAGTCCCGGAGGACCGGGTGGGGAATTACTTTCATTATAAGGAAAGTGAAGCTGATTGATTGAAGTATGTGTCATTTTGCAGGTGGACTCATATACAAATCTAATGCAAGTAATATGCAGAGCATGACATCAATATCATTTTTGGATTTAGCATATGCCAAGTACCTCATCGATGCGCCTAAATTTGTGCAGTGTCAATGTTGAGGCAACTCCGACCAAACTTAGGAGAGATACCTGTAAATCTATCATACATGGTGGGATATGGCTCACTCTTTCCCCAACAGATTCATCATATAGCCTCATCTCTACCTTCCATTGTTGTTTATCCCGACTTCATTGCATGCCAAGCTGGGTCTTATTATTTCTACAAAAACGATATGGATTGGACTCTTAATGGGGCCCATATTTTGGGGACACTATCCATACTTCATTAGACTTACATTACAAGCCATTAAAATACAAATAATTAAAACTGAACATCATCTAAGATATAATAAAAACTCTTGCATTACTGATATGAGATTTTATGAGGATTATGTTAGTAAAAAGAGGTAACTATTAATAAGAATAAACCTTGAATAAGATATTAATTAGTACTGTGAGCGTGGGAAGTAAACGTTTTGACAGAGTAAAAATGGGTGAGATTGGAGGACTGTGCATGAGAAACTTAGGGGAAGGGGAACAACTATACGTAAACAAAACGAGGTCATCGAGAAGTCTGAAATTTTGTCTGGGAAGGACAGTAAATAGGATAAAGAACCTCAGTTATAATTAATTATTGCGCTAGTCATTAGATTGATACTTTCGATTGACTTAGTTTATAGAACTTTTCCATAGTATTAACAGAAAACAAAATCAATTTATCACCAATGTATTCAACAATATCCGGCTGAATTTCATGAACAGTGGTGAGGCCTAAGATGAAAACTAGAAAACATTTCGATACCAATCCACCATATCTCTACACAGATCATACCCTTATGTTTCATTTCACAATTGATACAGAGTGGATTCCCAATTCAAGCACTAGTTATTAATACTATAATAAAAGTTGCAGAATATAAAATACCATAACCAGAACCACAGACATTTGAGATGCCCAACCAGGTCTCGCGCTCGTCGTGTTCTCCTGCCTGCTAATCACTAAATTAAGCTTCTAAAATGTATAAACTTTCATAGGAAATTGCAAACATTAGATCTCATTCATATCACTAATTAAGTTGTCAGAATGTATAAACTTTCATATGAAATTAACCACCTTATATTCATGCCAAAAATTAGCAATTGATTCTCTATTCAATAAAATAACTAAATGTCATAACCGCTGATCTGACTCCGACACAGATGGATGTTTCTGATGAACTCCTCCTTGACTTGGTCCCACTCTTTCACTTTCCAATCATGAAGACCTCATCGATACCTCCCAGCCAACGACAGAGGTACTCTTCTTCTCCCTGAGCCCCCAGACCCGTAAAGGGGCCATGCACACAAACCAGAGAAGGATAGCTCACATATCACCTCGCAAGGTCAAGCTACCACTCTCTAATCAAGTTGTGCATCCCAACTCCCACAAGGTAAAATCAATGAAGAAAAATTTTAGTTGCATAACCTTATGCTTTCTGGACGTCATCCATAATCCTCCTCTACCATCCTTTTTATAGATTTTTCTTAGTGATTAGTTTCCCAAAACCTCATTAGTTTCTTTTTTTATTAATTTAATTAGGAATACCTCTCCCGTACACATGTCATCCGATCTCTTAGTTGCACCATTAATTAATTAATTTTTCCTATTTCCCTGACCTACCTAAAAGCATTCCTAAAAACGATCGTCAGTGTCACTTTCTTGCCATACATTTCTTAAATGAACGATGCCTTACTTAATGTATAGTTGAGTTCACAAATAGAAAGTCCTAAAAGATAGATTCCCTACTAAGTTAGGCATTCCCCTTTTTCTTTAAGTTTCTATTTTTATCTAAGTTGAGAATTAACAAGTTTGGACATAAACAACAATTTACCCTTTTAATAATTTAATCCTTCATTAAAATTTTACTTTAATTATTAATGTTTGAATTTTCTTTACCCCCTTCTTGTTACATGTCGATTTATTTATTTTTTTTGTTCACATGTTCTACTTAGACCTGGGTTTTAAATGCACTAGGCTTCGCAACAAATTTTATTTAAGGGAAAAATTTAGTTATTAAACTTTACTCATACCATCATTCATTTTAAGGTCAACCGGGTCCTGAGGAGGCATAGTTTTCTAGGAACCAGGTTTATTAGCTTGCCAGAGTTAAAATCATGAAGTGCCCTTCAAGACGCACTACATGTTCCAAGGGTGCCACTCGCTTACATTCCTATTTTATTTATGCGACATTCCATTCATGATGCACTACATGCTCCAAGGGTGCCACTTCCATTTTGACTGATTTTTTTAGACATCAAACCCATGGAGTCAATACTCCATCAAGTGACCTTGTGGGACAGTAAGGGCCTCTAGGGAATAAAGACCCTACCTTATTGCACGCCCCTTAGAATATTCATGAGAGACTGTCTCAGTCTTCCCTCACGACATTGTGGATCTCTTGAACTATGTAATTGTTAACCTATAGTTCGAGGCACAGTGGGAGTGCTAGTAGGATGTGCTAAGGTTGCTGCCACACCTCTCCCTCAATATCTATGGTCATCGTGCATGACCCTGTTACTCCAAATGTGACTCTGATTAGCATGCTATGGTTAGCCTACATCCATCAACAAACATATTAGTGATCCATAAACAATATCATATTATATCATTCATATGTCACATATGTAGCATGCTATGGTTAGCCTACATCCATCAACAAACATATTAGTGATCCATAAACAATATCATATTATATCATTCATATGTCACATATGCAATAACAGAAATAGAAAAACCATAAACATTCCACTCTGTGATTTTGTCTAGAGTCCAAGGAGGTGCATAAATGCCATCAACATCCTCAATTTATCAAGAGTCCTGCACACTAAGCAGAATCTAGTCAATGGAACATGTCTATAAATAATAACATAACATAACATTGTAAATCACAATCTCATCATCAGAATCCCTAAGCGAAGAAAACACTCATATAAGAATCTCATCACTTGCATGTAAGTGTCCTTAAGGGATAAGTCACATTAGAAGTGTGCAGAAGAGAGGGATGTTACATTTATATAATCATCCAACAAGTATATGACATTAAACAGTTGTGTCTCTTTGTAAATAACAATGAAGAAGTGTATCTCTGCTATATGGGAATGTGTATCTTCATTATATGTATGTTCCTTTTCAATATAATATATTAATCATACTATTTTAATTAATACTTTTCAATATAATATATTAATCATACTATTTTAATTAATACAATGTCAATGAACCATTGTGCCTTTTAGATCATTTAGTTACATTTTCAATTTGGTCAATAGATTTTGACTGTTAAGCCCTAATATTGGCTCATTACCCTTTAATTGGGGCATATTACATTAGTAATGTTATTTTATTTATGTCGGCTTTATTCCATTAATTGTAATTATACCTCCTACTATCCTATATATACCAAGGAGAAACTTCCATTTGGAATCATCTTGTACTTGAACATTTATGTGGGGTAAAAGGAGNNNNCCCCCTTGAAGAGGCTTATTATCTGAAATTATCTCTTTTTCAAGGCGTTCANNNGCCCCCTTGAAGAGGCTTATTATCTGAAATTATCTCTTTTTCAAGGCGTTCAGTACTTATTCTGTGGTTTTTCTATGCTATATTGATATTTGGTTCTTAACATATGGTATCAAAGCTCAAGGTCTTGGGGTTTCACTGCTACATCTGAGACACCATGAATTTTTCGCTATAACTTTTTATACAATGATTCAGAAGGAATGAATTGGAGGATATTTATTAGACTGATCGAGGTACGTTGGGTTAAAAATTAAGTGCATGAGGCCTTATACTTTCGGATGTAAATCCTTTGTAAGATAGGGTTCTGGAATCATCCTGAATTGAGTCATTGTGGAATTTTCGCTATAAAATTTTTTTTGTAATGTTTCAGACCCTAAAATCCAAAGGATATTCTCATAAATTAGTAAGGTATCTATGGTAGAAATGTTAGCTTATGGGTCATCTTAAATTTTTTGGATACACCCTATGGAAGATAGCATATCTGACTAGTCCTATTAACTAGTATCAAGCAGGTGTTTCGGGTAAAACAATCATAAATTCTTCCTAGAGTATCCAAATTTAGTGAGAGTAGTTGCATTGGATATTGGACAGAACATAGTAGTTCTAGTATAAGTTTCATAATTTTATATCAATTATTTTGTGTGGGGTGCGCTATACAAGTGAGATCTCCCGGAATGGACAAAAATCAACAAGTTGTGGGAAAGTTACCATAAATTCCACTTCGCACATCCAATTTTTATTAGACCTGTGGAATTGAAGAGAATAAATATCATAAACCTATAAAAAATAAAATTTCATACTCAGAAGCGCCAAAATTTTGGAGATACAATAAAAGGAATATTGTCTAGTAGAACCACCTAAAAATCAAGGTTTAAAGTGATACTTGATCAACATGCCACCAAAAAAGGGAACTTCTACACGAAATAAGCCTCTAGACAATCCTACTTGGACTCTTGATGAATGTGAATAAATGCATAGGGACATAAATGATTTACAAAAGAAGATAGTAACAAAATATGAACTATAAGAGATGATGGATTCAACACAAGCTAAGTTTGAGGCAATAAATACTAAGATGGACACTTTAAAAGGGGAG
>CBVK0101668362.1:0-13448 GCA_900067695.1 Picea abies
GTTGTGTAGGAGTGATTAAGATTGGAACTAGTTATGGATGCCACTCCAAGCCAACATATAAGTCAACTATAAGGAAGAACCAACTTCAAGATCTATCTACCACTCAACCCATCCCACTATGCTCATCATTGACTTGTATCCAATACTGATGCAAGAGTATCAACAACACATCAGCAACCAGTGCAACAATACACTAGGAGGGAGCAGATCCCAAAGAGAGAGAAGCACCAACTTTCTCATTTTGAGTTTAAGACTCAATTTTAATGTAATAACAGTTTGCAAAGGCTCGAGGAGGGATGAGCCATTGTCTTTTGTAAGGATAAGTGTAAGTCGCCTTTAATGGATGACATGTAGGTGGATCTAGATCCGATTCGGACTAGATGTAAATTAAATGTAATTTAATGTAGGTAGGTGAGGAAGGCTTGAGAAGCTCCTCTTTTTTAAAAATCCCAATGTATTCAAATCAAGAGGCATTATCACATTAGAGCATAAGAGAAAGAGAAGAGAGAATCTCACGAGAAGAGAAGAGAGGAGAGGAGAGAAGAACTGAAACTCAGTTGTAGTCCAGTCTTGTATACATAGTACAAAGCATTTATATTTAATACAAAGGAATATTTTCCTACATATGATACTTTGTCTGTGTGTTCTTTGTTTCTATGAACAAATGTGTTTTCTGAATGTTTACTATGCCTATTTATGAATGTTATGAATGATTAAATTTTCCCGTTGTAGGAATAGATAGAATTCCCTATGTGTGTGAGTTTCTGAGTGTTCTGGGATATTAAGGGTAGTGCAAGGAGTGCACACTAAAGTTGTTGGGAAAACTCTGAGAAGCCAACGCAAGGAGTGCACTAGAATGCATTTAGGAGTTCTATGAAGAGTGTGCCAGGTGGGCACACCAGAACAAGTCACAAGCTCAGAAGTTATAGTTCAAGGACTGCATAGAGTCAGTGCAAGGAGTGCACCTACACTCAAAGCAGTGTAAAAGCTCAAGGAGAGGCCAGTGCAAGTGTGTAAAGATCCAACACCCTGTTAAGTGTTAATCAAGCGGAGGAGAGGAAGTGCAAGGAGTGCACATGTGAGTCTTCAAAGTCAAAGAATCAGGAGGTAAGTGCAAGGAGTTAACAGAACTAACACTTCGGTAAGTGTTGATAAAGCTTAGGAGGAAGAGCGCAGAGTGTCAGGAGGGTGTTGGGAGAACACTTAGACAATGTTCACAAGCTCAAGAGAAAGAGCATGGGTGTCAGGAGGACACAAGGAATCATTAGAAGGAATGAATGGTTAAGCCCCTTTGTAGTTGAAGAACTCCAAGCTCAGGAGGGATAGCGCAAATGTGTGCCAGAAGACAGTGCAAGTTCCAGACTGTGGGAGAAGCGTAAGAGTGCACATGAGAACTTATTAGCGTAAGAGTGCACATGAGAACTTATTATAAGTTCCAATTTCATGAGGAAAGTGCAAAGTGCGCACAAAGGTCCGAGTCCTTTGATTGGACAAATCTTAGGAGGGAAGTGCAAGGTGTGCGCCTGAGTTCAAGTCACCCAAGAGACAAAATCTCAATGAGGGATAGCGAGGTAAGTCCCCAGAGAGAAGAGAAGTATCTTTGTTTGAAAGAGAACAAATGAGATCTGTTCGGGAGATGTCCAAATCCCTCACAATCGTCAGATCTAGAGAAGGAGCGTTGTTGTTAAACCCTCAAGTCCTTCGGACTTCATCGCTTCGGTAATTTCAAGCGTTTGTTACAAGTAAGGAAAAGGCCCCGAAACTCCAAAGTCCTAGAGTGGATCCCAGCTGTTGGCTATGAGATGAATATGAGCCTTCAAATCTGTGGAAGCGTTTGTTACAAGTAAGGAAAAGGCCCCGAAACTCCAAAGTCCTAGAGTGGATCCCAGCTGTTGGCTATGAGATGAATATGAGCCTTCAAATCTGTGGATTCATTCATCTGCTAGTTCATAGGTATTTCGTGTTGGAGTGTGTTACGGGTAGAACCTATGAAGCCTGAAGCTCTGGAGCCAAAGAGCATTGGATTAGTTCACCAATTCAGTGTTCAGGTGATTTGTGGTCTTGTGTTGAGAAATCTTCTGAAGCCTGGAGCATCGAAGCATCAGTCCGTAAGTTTTCCATTTTGGCGTCCAAGGGAATTAGCGCGTTGTGAGGTCGAAACCTATGAGGTTTGAATGTACTATCTTCATTATTCCTTTTAAACAAGTTTTCTTGCTTCTGTCAATAGATCTAAATCCTTCTATCTTTGACAGCTTAGCGTCCAAGGGAATTAGCGCGTTGTGAGGTCGAAACCTATGAGGTTTGAAGTAGCAGAGCATCGAAGCCCTAAAGCTCCGGATAATGCCATTTGGTTAAGCACTTGGTCCTAGCCCTTGGTCACATGAGATTTTGGCCAAAGTAAAGGGGATAACACCCGAAATATGATTTTAAGGATGAAGGGGCTTAGAGAAGGAGCCCGTGGGGTTTAAATTTGTATGGACCTGCACCCAAGGGGATATCATAGGGGCCTGTGAACATTAAGAGAGGATCAAAAAGGGATCCAAGAGATGATTCAACTTTTAAGAAGAATGATCCTAGACTGGGAGGTCACGCGAACCCTGGGAGGGGTGGGGGTTTGCATCAAGTGGTATCAGAGTTCAAAAACTATTTTGTCTGATACCATCAAGTGGTATCAGAGATGATTTTTTTATGCAAACAAGAAGCAAAGGAGGAGAAAAGATAGTATTAACATTCTGTGTGAAGAACTGTTTTCAAGTGTGCGATAGACAATAGACTTGCCAGGAGGATAGGGAAAGGAGAAAATTGCTATTGAAGGCCATAGACAAGGTCCAAGAAGAGACTGCAAGAAGATGAGAAAAGAGGAGATGGAAAAATAGCTTAGGGAGACCCGAGAGAAGCTCCACAGGCTAATGATGAAAATGCAGCAAGGAGCATAAGGAAGCTGGAGGTATGAGTGGCCCATGAAGATGAAGGTAAGGTGGCCTATCCAATAGTTGACTTCCAGGAAGAAAAAACAAATGTTGAGGAGGTAGATGAGGCAAGTGGAAAACCTCAACAACACGGAGGAGGAGACGGTTTATGTTTGTGAACCAGAATATGGAGAGAGTCTCGGTGATGAGGAAGGGAGGTCAATTGAAGATCTCAAAGACTGCTAGGTGGGAAGGAAGGAAAATTCGTCTTTTCAGGTGGGCACAGAAGAGATGAGATTGTTTGAAAGTCTCAAGAACTAAAAAGAGAGTTCATATCATCAAGGAGTGCTAATAAGGGAGGAAATATATCAACAAAGATTACTGGAAAAAGAGAAGGAGGAAGAGGCAGGAGAGAAGCCTCATCATCATGATGATTCATGTGGGGTTGCAAACCATGTAAATGAATATGATGAGAATTTGAATACTTCAACTCTCAAGGAGGAGGATTAGAGGTGCATTTTGATCATTGGGGGAATCAACATATTCTTTCCCAGAATCCCAGCAGAGGCCAATGCATATGTTTCATATGAGAAGGATATGCAGGAGGCACCCGAGGAAGAGGCCATTGGGGATTTCGTCTCAGTCAACAATGACTGTTTGGAGTGACATTCATTAGTATTGTGCCAAGGGATTTTTTGGAACTCACCACTTTCCAGTGTCCTTCTTCAACTTCCCATTACCCTTCTTTGTTGGTGGCTTGGGATGGTTATCCTGGGGTTTTCCATCCTTTATCTGTCCTTTGTTTTAGGATTTAGGGCCACCCTTACCATACTTTGGTTGTTTCGTATTTTCAAACCCGAACTCCCTCTTTTTCTGCTGCTTAAATTTTTGCTTGATTTTGACAACATACTAATAAGAGATTCCCAATGACGAGATGTCTAGAAACTCCATTTTGGTTTGGATGTACCTGTGTATAGCCCCATGGTATTTTAGGACCATATGTCACTTGGAGTCTTTGATACCCATCTTGGTGCACAAGGTATGAAAGGTATTTGTGAACTTTGACACTAGTTGGCCCCTCTCTTCGCACAGTTTGATCCATCTCATGTACTGGTCATCATAATTTCCAACAGGGTAATATTGTTCCTTGAGGGCATCAACAAAAACCACCCAATTGGGTCATGGCCCAAAAATTTCAAAATCTTCCTCAACATGTTTCTCACAGTAAGTCTCCCACCAATATCTAACATGGGGAGGGCCTTAAGGAGCACGAAGGTGATTTTTTCACTTTTGGAAAAATTTTGGACAGAGAAATAACCCTCTAGCATATTTAACCATTTTTTCAAAGCGTTGGCATTTATTTGGCCTTTAAATAAATGAATATCAAAGTCAAATTGTACCTTGAAGGGTGTCACACCTCCGAAGTGACTACTAGTTGAAGGTGATTTCATTGTTGTCAGCAACCACTGAAGGATCTGCGTGAAATTATCCATCATCGCGTTCCTTTGTCGCGCAAGTGATTCCTTGAGCAATGGTTTGAAAGGATATCCTTCCTTGTTGTCCCTCTTTTCTTCCACAATGGGAGGTTTCTTGGGCGTGCAAGAGTGGATTTCTTCAAGAGAAACAAGCTCAAGACCCAACTCTCTATACCCTGACTTCGTCGGGGACATGCACTAAGAACGACAAGGAGTAGACTACTTTAATACCACTGATCCAGATTATTTTGAGAATGATATGAAGGTAGAAATATAACAGAGATATAAAAAGAAAATATAGAGAGATATGGCACATAACACAGTAATACAATGAAACTCAGATTCTATTAATGATTGTCTAAAAATACAAAATATTGTAAAATGCAAAAGCGCCACACGAGCTAGCTAGAATGGTGGTAGCTTATCTCTGAGAGGATATGTGTTAGCTACGCTCATTCACAAGAAGATGATTAAAATGAGGCTCTAGAGGCCTTTTTAACATAAATCATAATTGATAAAACTCTAAATGTCCAAGACCCTAACCCCGGGAGATGAAATTCCAAAAGGTTTGTGGGCCTCGATGGGGGTAGTTGATACGAAACCTTTTTGAGGGAATAACTTTTGCATACTATCTTCGTTTTGGATGCTCAATACCTCATCGAAAAGGTTTAGATAAGTAGTACACATTATTTTCGACCTAGACAATGCATTTATCTATCGTGTGGGCATTTTTGTGCCCAAAAAACGTTTTTTAAGGCCTCAAAATGGCCCCGGAAGTTCAATACCCAAAAAAGTGAAGAAGAAATGGCAAAATGGAAAATTGTGCTTTGAGCCAGTAGAATAGGTGGGTGGCCAAAAATATCCACCTGGATCAGTGCAATTACCTTCAATTCCAAGTGGACTCAAGTGCTCGATCATCCAACTCAACTATGCCCCAGATGATTTTCTCGCCAATATTTCCCAGAGTGTTGAACCCCATGCACCATGTGATAACACCATCTAATGGTGCACCCAATAATGCTTTTGAGTCCAACTATTGTGCATTCAAGTGCATCTAAAAGGTGTTCCCAACAAGGTGCACCAAAGTGACCCAACTAACATGTGTCCAAATGTGCCCATAAAGTTTGTCTGACAAGTGCACCTAGCCAATTTTCATCCAACGAACATGCGCCCAAGTGTGCCCAACCAACATACACCTGACCAACCCATCTATAAGACAATCAATTTCTTCTTTTCCACTTTGTATATCATGCATAGTGCATGCCCAAGGAAAAGGTCATTCACATAACCTTCTTAGATTTCCCTCACCAAGTTCTCTCCCAATATTCTCCTGGTGCATCTAATTGATGAGTGAGCTATCAAGGTTTGTGATGTGCTCTATCTTTGTGCGAGAGATACCAACCAATATACAATGCACCATGATAACATGAAAGGGTGTCCAAAACCATCTCTTCTATCCATCAACCTTTCTTCATGTCCATCCATGTTGTTTATTGACCATCAAGGTGATCTTGCAATGGAGGTGCTGAAAGCCATTCAAGGTTAGGGCCTCACATCCTCCACCGCTTAAAATCATTGTCATCCCTGGAAACATCATTAAGGACCTATTGTACCCAAAATATGATCCCCAGAGTCATGCATCTTCTCATAGTTGTCCTCCAACCACTATGCATTGTCACTACCAATATTGTTGTGTAACTTCCCATTGCCAAGTTCTTCCTTTGAACAAACTGCCTTTACCCAAAATCTACCAACAATTCCTCTTGGATGTCTATGTTGTTGTTTCTCCATTATGTTGTATTTGTAACTTGAGTGTCCAATATTGTTGTGGCAATAGAACTATCCAACACTACTGTGACTTCCTATTGATACTGTTAGCAACATAAGTCACCTCTAGATTGCGACACAGGTAAGCCTAGTACCCATCAGTTTGTATGTCACAATGAATAAAATTAAGTGTGGTGTAATGGACACTGTCTCAGGATTATATCGTTCTAACTCAAAAAAATGGGTTGGCACGCATAGGCAAGTGAGGTCTTGATCTAACTTTAGTCACTGATTTGTTGTAAAAGGTGAGTAGGGGGAAGAGCTAGTGAGAAGATGTAAGGGCCTTCTATGGACATTCGGTCTTCCAACAACACGAGGAGGAAAATATTCGAGAACGAGATCCTCTTGGAATCGAATATTTAGACACTAAGATATGTCTAAATGACACAACCACAATAGCACGATGATCGAACCAACATCACAATGTTGTTGTAATAGCTTGATTGGATCCTCCAATTCCGAGCTACTCAGTATAAGAGGGGAAAATGTAACACAGGAAACTGATTAAAACCAGTGAATATATTACAGTGATCAAACCTGCATCGTAGCAACACCACCACCCTCGATTGGATATTCCAATTTCAAGTGTCTTAACATAGATTTTACAAAGAGATGAAAAGAGGCTGACTTTAATTAAACAAGAAATCTCAAATACATAGCATAACCAGAGAACCAGAGGCCTCGTTAAAACTTTACAAGCGGGAGCATAGCTCTACCATCGACACTTACAAAATATAAAACATGAGTATATATACTCAGAACTGCTAACGTCCACTAGGGATGCAATTGGGCCTCTGCATTTAAAGCTTTTTGTTTCTTCTCCTTCTGTCAGAATGCATAGGCTTTCCTTTGTCAGACGCAAATCTAAGACAATATGGGTTTTGCAGGAAACTTTCATGATAGGGTGACCTTTGGGCTGATAGCTCACCTCCATGACTAGTGCTTCCATGCTTCCTATTTATGGTTGAAAAAAGGTTTCAACCACCTTATTCAGCTTCATTAAATGTCCTTATTGAGATTGGGACAAACAAAAACATCCATGAAAGATCTTAAGCGATGCCCCTGTCCTACTGAGTTAAACTTAGTGCCTCAAAACCATGTTCTTACGCACCCAATACAATGCTCTCAACCCATTTAGCACGGTTCTTCCCAATTTCCCCATGTGACGGTGAGCTTTGACCTTATGCTTATCCCGCATGATATTTCGGGACTTTGCATTTCAGGAGTTTTCGCTCCACCTTGGATTTAAAATTGCAATGCCTGAAATCACAAAACGACCGCTGAGATTGACGGTCAGACTTGCTTCAAAATGGATGACTACGATCGCTCCTCTGATAACATGAAATACTAGCCATGTGATGAGTGCTAGACCCCTTTTCTCAGACCTACTTCCTCTGTGAATGGACGCTAGAACCATGGGAACAACCCCTAGGAGATTTCATGATTTCGTGTGTCATGGAAAAGAGATGCTGCTCCAGGGAACCTTGGATTTCTGAAATCACGAAACCAGGGTTTCTCATTTGGGCTATGGGTACACTTGTTAACAAGAACCCTGAAATGCTAATTCCCAAAATCGCCGAAGTCAAATCATCGGCCCTCTACTTCTAACAAATGGACGAACTAGATCTAATTCTTTGCTTGACCTATGATCTCAGGCCTTTTCCCTAGCACTAAAATTCGGGCAACTTGACGGCCCCAACTATCCAATGACCATCAATCTGCTCCATTGATGGATCCTTGTTGCTGAAAATTGATCTTTGCCTTCTCACTTGATTTGTGTCACTATGTGACTGCTCTTAGTGCGGTATACAGTGACAGTGAAGACTTGAATGACATGACTTAGGTTAGGAATAACAAAGGCTTAGTAGTGGAGGTAAAGTGAGAAGTAATCAGTCGTAGGGGAAACAAAGAAACTCGGGGATGATATCCCTCAGGCAATTTTGACAAGGAAAACTGGTCGACCAAGGATGAAGGAAAAACAAAGATAAATGTACGCCAGAAAGAGAAATCTATCATCTGATTTTCACAAAGGTAAAAGACAGGAAAAAATCGTAGACTTAGGCCAAGACCACCATCCATAAGAACATGGCAAGCTTAATCACTAAAATTTGGCTCCACGGGGGATGGCATGCTCCCTGTGAGCTGCCAAGAATGCGCAGCTCTAGTGCCTTGCTTTTGGTTATGGAGTCCTCTATTAAAACCATAAAAAATAAACATAAATGGTATTTACAATGGTGGATGCCGGTTGTGGCTTTTAAACAAAAAACCTTTTCAGGAATTGCCCATTTTCGGGCCAGCAAAAAATTCACCACCCTCCAGATTCCGCAGCTTGTAAGTGTTATTAGGAAATACCTCAGAAATCCTGAAGGGTCCGATCCAAAGGGCCTTGAATTTTCCATGCTTTCCCTTGTCCTTCCTGGGAGCATCCCATTTGAGCACTAGATTTCCCAGTTGGAAATCCTCTTTTCTACTCTTCCTGTCAAAAGCTTGCTTGATCTTCTGCTGATGGTCATGTGCTCTGTCCATCACTTGCTCTCTCATCTGCTGTACTTCTACCAACTGATGAATCATCTCAATCATATCATCGGGCTCTTCCTAGCAGTCTTGGAAGAAATTTGCTACTGGCAAGGCGAGCTGAGAGGGAAAAATTTCTTCAGTCCCATATACAAGCTTGAAAGGAGAGATGCCCAGGCACCGTTTAGCTATCACTCTATCAGCCGATAAAGAAAATTTGAGCTTTGAATCCCATGCTTTCTTGTTCTCTTCTAACAGTATTTTGATGTTTTTTATGAGGATTTTGTTAGAGGAATTTGCCAATCCATTACATTGTGGACAGTAGGGGGTAGAGTGGTTTAGCACAATTCCGAACTGCTCATAGAATTGGATCAATGGTTCAACTTTGAAAGATGCAGCGTTATCGGTGACAATTATGCTCAGAAATCCAAACCTTGCTATGATATCCTCCAGGAAGCTGATGATTACCTTGTGGGACATGCTCCTTGTGGGGATAGATTCTATCCACTTGGTAAAATAATCGGTGGCAGTCAGGATCCATCTATTCTGACCGTTGGATGCAGGATGAATCTCCCCAATGAAGTCTAGGCCCCACTATTGGAAGGGCCCTGAAGCAACCACAAGTTTTAATGGTAGGGGCTTAAGCTGCTTCTTTCCTAAGAATTTATGACATTTAGCACAAGCTTTGACTTTTGCACAAACATTAGTGAACAGAGTAGGCCAGAAATAACCATCCCTGATAATTGTATGGGTTATCGTTCTCCATAAGTGATGTCCCCCACACAAACTGTCATGAAAGTCTGACATAATCCTTTGTGCTTTGTGTGGGTCTAAGCATCTCAGAAGTACCCCCAGGGGGTCTTTCCAATATGAATCTTTATCAACAAGGTAGTATTTAACTGCTTTGAGATTTAAATCCCTTGCCTTGCTCCTTTGCGTGCCATCGGGGGGTCACAATTCTTGTAGAAAATATATGATATCCTTGTACCAAGGACATTATGCTAATTGAGGGTCTACTTGAGCATTTGTATCATATGGTTCAGCCTACTGATTTTTTGAGCATTCGTTGATAAATCTTACCCCCAAGACTTTGCAATTAGATTCGGCCAACAATCTAGCTAAACCTTGACCTTTAATCAATTTGGTGGGATTTATCTCGAGGTCAAATTTGAGGATTTTGGCAATCCACTGAATCCTCCTCCCATCTATGTCTGACTAAATGAGAATTTCCTTCACAACATTCAAAGGGACATATGTAGTGATTTTTGACAGCAGGACATAGACTCTAAAATCCTTGAGAGCTTTAACCAAAGCGTAGGCCTGTTTTTCCATCATGTCATATTTTACCTCAACATCTCTCAATTCTCGACTGAAAAAGGAGATGGGTTTCTCCAACCCTTCAGCATTCCTCTGTAATAGAACATCTGCTACAATGTCAAATGAAGCAAATGAGAAAATAAAGAAATCCTTTGAGTAATCGGGACTGACAAGCATGGGTGCCTCAATCAAGGCCTTTTTTATCAGATCAAAGGAATTTCGAGACTCAACAGTCCATATAACTTCATTTCCCTTCCTCAACATGGTTGTTATAAGCTTTTCCATCTCAACAAAATTGGAAACAAACCTCCTCAGAAAAATATTTTTTCCCAGGAAAGATTGGACTTCTTTCTTAGATCTTGGGAGTGACAAGGTTTGAATTGCTTCAAATTGGTTGGGATCAATCTTGACTCCTTCGACTAATACTATGTGGCCCAGCAACTTTCCCTCCTTCATGGAAAACATATGTTTTTTGGAATTTAAGGAGAGACCAAACTTTCTGCATTTCAAGAACACCCTTCTCAAATCCTCACAGTGCTTTATGTCAGACCTAGAGAAAATTGTAATTTCATCCATATAGATGACCACGAACTTGTCCCTTTCTCCAATGAAATCTATATCCATGGCTCGCTAAAAGGTAACTTGTCCCTTTCTCCAATGAAATCTATATCCATGGCTCGCTAAAAGGTCGCCCCTGCGTTCATCAATCCAAAGGGCATTTTGGCATACATGAACGTACCCCAAGAAGTGGTGAAGTTCATTTTTTCTCTGTCTTCAGACAGGACCGAGATCTGATTGTAGCCCAAAAATCCATCAATCATGGATATTCTTGATGCGCCAATTACCCTTTGTAATATGTGTTCCATTTTCGGCAAGGGGTAGTTGTCTTTCTTTGAGCTCCTGTTCAGTTTTCTGAAATCGACACAAAGTTTGATTTCCCTACTCTTCTTCCTTACTGGGACTAGGTTGGCCACCCACTCTAAATATCTCAAGAGTACGATGATTTGGGCATCTAGTAGCTTCTTTACCTATCTTTTCATGATAGGCAGCAGCATAGGGTTTATCTGTCTTAATTTATGCCTAAATGGTTTGGCCTCCTCTTTCAGTGGGATCTTATGCTCAATGATGTTGGTGTCATATGTTCTAAGATATTCATAGGTCTAAGGAAACACATCAGCGAATTCTTTTAATAACTCAGCATACTCGGCCCTCTACTCCCTTGACAAGTTGCTTGACAGCTTGACAAATTTTGGATCCTTCTTTGTGCCAACATTGGACTCAACTACATCAGCATCATCATTTGAAACTTTACCCTTTACTACCACATCATTTCTATCAAATAGTCTTTCCAAAGGAACTAGTCCCTTTGGAATGTGATTACTTGGTAACTGCACAATATGATGATTAGCAATTTTGTTCAAAAATTCATTAGCATGGGGGCTATTTGCATAATCCTGGTCTTGATCAATATCCAATGTTGAAAATTCCTCAACGGTCTCAAGGAACCTTTTGATCTCAAGATCATCCTCAAACACCTTCCAATGCTTGACATTGTCAGGTATAGATGGCCTATATTTTACTTCTATATCATACTTGAGCTTGGGTGGCAGAGGAACTCAGAAATTGCTCGGTGAAAAAGCCAAAGAATCTGCCACTGTGTTTTCCTCTCTCAAAATCAATGAAATGTTGAAAGCCAAGAAAAAATTGTCAATCAAGTCCCAAAATTCATTTCTATAAGTTCTGAGCTTGGGACACCTAGCTTGATAAAGACTTATAATCTGATTAACAATCCATTATGCATCCCCAAACATAGATATTTCCTTGATCCCCATGTCTTTTGCAGCCCTTAAGCCCAAAACAAGAGATTCATACTCTGCCACATTATTTGTAGTTTCAAATTCTAACTTATAGGACAAAGATATAGTTTTCTGAGCAGGGGAAATAAATACTACTCCAGCACCTTCTCTAGAAGAGGCTCCACCAAAGAACGTTTTCCAAATAGAGGTAATCGGAGGAGAATCTCCATAGAGAGTGATGGACTTTCTGATTTCAAGAGGAGGTTTAGGGGCATCAGTGAGCTGCAGTAAGTTGGATCCCAAATCAATATCAAGTGAAAAGATAGGATGATTAGTGGATTATGCTACTGCAACATCGAACCCCTCAAACTCCTCTATCTGAAGTGCCCATCTCGATACTAGTGAAGCGTCGATGCCTAAATGGTTTGGCCTCCTCTTTCAGTGGGATCTTATGCTCAATGACAGTTGTGTCATATGTTTTGAGGTCTTCATAGGTCCAAGAAAAAACATCAGAAAATTCTTTTAATAACTCAGCATACTCGGCCCTCTGCTTTTTTATCAAGCTACTTGACAATTTGACAAACTTTGGCTCCTTCTCAGTGCCAATGTTTCACTCAGCTACATCAACATCTTTGTTTGAAACTTTACCCTTTACTGCCACATCATTACTATCGAATAATCTTTCCAAAGGACCTATCCCCTTGGGAATATGATTGCTAGGAAACTGAACAATATGATGATTAGCAATCTTGTTCAGAAAAATATCTGCATGAGGATCGATTTTGGAGTCAGGATCTTGATCAATATGTAATGCTGAGAACTCATCAACAGTCTCTGGGAATATTTTGATCTCAAGATCATCCTCGAACACTTTCCAATGCTTGACATTATCATGAATAGAGGGCCTATATTTCACTTCTAAATTGTACTTGAGTTTAGGTGGCAGAGGAACTCTAAAATTACTTGTCGAAACAGCCAGAGAATCAACCACAATGTTTTCTCCTCTTGGAATAAATGATATGTTGAAATCTAGGAAGAAATTGTCAATGATGTCCCATGCTTCATTTATGTAACTCCTAAGCCGAGGGTGTTTGGCCTGATAAATGTTTATGATCTGTTGGATAATCAGTTTAGCATCTCTAAACATAGTTATCTCTTCAATCCCCATGTCCTTTGCAGCCCTTAAGCCCGAAACAAGAGCTTCATACTATGCCACATTATTAGTAGTTTCAAATTCTAACTTGTACAACATGGATGTGGTTTTCTAAGCAAGGGAAACAAAAACTACCCCAGCACCAACACCTTCTTTAGAAGAAGCTCCATCAAAGAACATTTTCCAAATAGAGGCAATTGGAAGGTAATCTTCACAGAGATAAATAGGCTTTCTTATTTCAAGAGGAGGCTCAGGAGCGTCAGTGAGATGCAACAGACTAGAACCCAAATCAGTATCAAAGGAAAAGATAGGATGATTGGTAGGATCAACTTCATCACTGATAATGTAGGCCAATTGAGCTCCTCTCTATAGTCTCCTTTGCTCCCCTCCAAAGACTAGAATGGTAGCATATGTGAGGTCCATCTGCAAGGTTCCCCCAAGTATTTTTATCCAAGAT
>CBVK0101668376.1:0-11882 GCA_900067695.1 Picea abies
TCAAATCTCCATATCCATATTTTCTTGATGTTCTATCCATTTAATCCAATTTTTAATTCCATAAAATACGTGACTCCCACTTTCTCTTTTTGTTGTAACCATCAATGAGTTTCATTCTATACAAATGTCTACTACCTATACATGCTAACTTGACGTTTCCATATTTACCATCGCATAGAATATGAATTCAATTATGACTCTGTATAATAATCAAAAAATAATTTACCAATATTTAATATAATGTATTTATGAGAGATATTCATAACCGCAATCCACTAGACAAAATATGTACAAATTAGAAGCCCCTCTCACATTCATTCCTCTTAAACCATCACATCACTTCTAACTTAGAGTTTTCAATATATCTCCACTCAAAGAAATCTCAAGAATTTATACTCATACCTCGAGTTCTTTCATAACTTACTTCACTTTCCTTATCTAAATTTCCAAATCAGATTTAACATCTCATTGTTCACTATATATCCTTTTTGTGTTGAGTCATATTCATCCCAAATTAATGGTCAACACTTCAATCTCACCCACCAAGTTTGAAATTGTTTTTCTCCCATCTCCTCATTTTGTAAGAAATGCATTCTCAATCAACAATTTTACATATTCTTCTTCAATATCCTTCCTCCCCACCATTATTTTCGATCTCCACTCTAATGTAGAAGAAGAAATATGTAAAAATTAGAAGCCCCTCTCACATTCATTCCTCTTAAACCATCACATGTAAAAATTAGAAGCCCCTCTCACATTCATTCCTCTTAAACCATCACATCACTTCAAACTTACAGTTTTCAATATATCTCCACTCAAAGAAAACTAAAGAATTTATACTCATACCTCGAGAGCTTTCATAACCTACTTCACTTTACTTATCTAAATTTTCAAATCAGATTATGCATCTCATCGTTTTCTATATATCATTTTTGTGTTGATTCATATTCATCCTAAATTAATGGTCAACACTTCAATCTCACCCACCAAGTTTGAAATTATTTTTCGCTCCTCTCCTCATTTTGTAAGAAATGCATTCTCAATCAACAATTTTACATAGTCTTATTCAATAGCCTTCCTCAACACCACGGTTTTTGATCTCCACTCTTACTTAGACATTTTTTTGCATTCACAATTTGCCTATCGACACTTTGCCATTTACCATCTCATTTGGATTTTTCGACATCAATGTCTAAATGTTATAGTACTTGGTGGAATTAATTATTTATTGTTATACTATTTGGACACTTTAACATAGTGCCTAAAATTATTCTCGTATGATTCATAAATGTTAACAAGAGTGGCAATCATTTTTTACAATTTCATTGTATCTCCACCTAGAGAAAACACAATATTTAAAAGTGTGTCTCAGGATCTTTCATAACTCCCTTCAATTTCATTATTCTCTCTTACCAATTTGGATTCCACATTTAATTATTCTCTATGGATTGTTTATTTGTTGTGTCATATTCCTCCTAAATTAAATGTAGGCACCTCAATAACACCATCAAGTCCAACAATTTTGTTCCTTCCTATCATAATTTCCCACTGCCTTCAAAATTGTAGAAATTTTCCATTATCATGCCTTTGTCGATTTCAACTTTAAGCTTCCCCACTATCCATGGATTCTCCATATGGGATACCCAACACCTGATTATTAGTCACTTATTTATTGTTTTTGTCTCTCTAAATTGTATTTTTGAAAAATATTTAATATTGAAGGATCATCATACTATTCATCTAGATTTCCTTCCTATGTTCTCTCCCGGTTCCATGACACAAGAAATTATACTTGAGCCTTGGGTGATTTCATAACTTTTTCAATTTCCTCATTCTCAATTTCATTATTAGATTCCACATTCAATTCTTCACTATGAATTATTTTTGTGTTGAGTCAAATTCCTCTAAAATTTATGGTAGGAACCCCAATATCACCCATAAATTTTTTATTATTCCAACCTCTCATTGTTCCACAATTGACACATTCTAGATCAATAATTTTACTTACGCTTCTCCACTTGGGTTTTTGAACACCAAGGTTGTTGATCTCCAATCCTGCTTAGACATTTATTGCATCGTAAATTTCCCTATCAAAAGTTCTCCCATTTACTATCTCATTTCAATTTGTTGAAACCAACGTCTTAATGTTCTAGTACCTAGTGGAATACATTATTTTCTCACTCTACCTATTTAGACGACCCAAAATAGTGCCTAACATTTTTCTCCTATCACAGAAAAATGTAAACAAGAATGACCCCTAGTCTCTTTTGACAATTTCAAATGCAAGAGTACATATCTTATCTTTCAATATCGGTCTTGTCTTATCATAATCATTCTCAACCTTTTGTCCTTCATGTTCTCAACATCAATGTTTCGATAACTTCAATGCTCAACCAATTTTCCATTATTGAGGCTTTATCAAAACTTTATGTTTACCAACATTCATATATTTTCAATATAGGATAACAAACAAGATGATTACTCTATTTTTTCTTACCAATGCTTCTCTATATTGGATTTTTTCCAACTCTTTGATCCATCTTTCCATCCATCCTTTCTCGAATTTCATTTTTTTCCATTGTTCCAAAACCTTTCTCATTTTTCGTGTATTGAACTTTCGTTATTGAACTTCATTATTGAACTTTCCTTGTTGCAAATTCATTTTCTTAATGGCTAGCTTCCTATATATTCCAATATCTAGTTGATTTCCTTGATCATCAGTTCCACTGTAACTTCTCTGCTACCTTAATTTCCTTGATACACAAATTTTTTATGCATATTTCACTTAATAAACTTTATATGTTTACATATTCCTATATACGGATATGATCCAATAAATTCCTTCAAGGTAATTCTTCCCAATATTCAATTCAGATTTTTCATTCAATCGTTCAATATCTAGTATTCTATGTTGTCATATTCATCATCATTTCATTGATACACAAACTTTTCTTTTCTTCGTGGTTAATTTCCTATGTATTCCGATACTTAGTCGATTTCCTTGATCATCAATTCCCATGTAACTATTCTATCCTTCTTTTCTACCTTGATTTCTTTGATACACAATTCTTTTATGAATATTTCACTTAATCAAATTTGTGTGTTTGTGTCTTCCTATATATGGATTTCTATTTCTCTACAGATAACTACTTATATATTCCAATACCCATTCGATTTCCTTGATCATCAGTTCCCCTATTTATTCCACTAATACCCAATGTAATTATGTGTCTTTCACTAAAAAAACTTGATATGTTTAAGTTCTCCTATATTTAGTCTTCCTTCAATACAACAACCACCTTTTATACAATTAAAAATTACCTTTCTAAATGGAAATTTATCAATTGTATGAGTTTCCATATAGAAAGTGCTTGATCACGTGTCATGTAATACAGATGTCTACTTACAAATTGTATCTTGATGTGTCCATATTTACCATTGTATAAAATATGGATTCAATTTTGATTATTTAACAATCCACAAAAAAATTTCAATATTTGATGTAGTCAATATATAAGAAATATTCACGATTGTAAGTTTCCCAGCTAGCACTACACAACTCACAAGCCCCTCTAGAATTCATTCATCTTAAACCATAACATACTTCTAACTTAAAATTTTCGATATATCTCCCCTAAAAAAAACTTCAAAATGCATACTCATGTCTAGAGTGCTTCCATAAATTGCTTCAATTTCCTTTTCTCAACTTCCAAATTATATTCCACATCACGTTGTTCCCTTTACATCCTTTTTGTGTTGTGTCATATTCATCCTAAATTAATGGTCAACACTTCAATCTCACCCATCAATTTTGACATTGTTTTTGAATCCTCTCATCATTTTGAAATCAATGCATACTCAATTGACAATTTTACCAACTTCACACGCCATTTTGTATATCTTAAACTAATGCGTATAGGTATACTCACCTTCCTTATGAAATATCAAACTCTACTTTTTATTGATGTTCTATCAATCTAATTTAATTTTTCATTCAAATAAATATGTTACGTAATAGATCACATAAATTTTCAAAATTAATGCTTCATATATCATAAAAATTCAAACAACTTTGTAGAATTATACTCATTCAAATGAGTTATACGTATCTCCCTTCTCAAATATCAATCTCTAGTTCGTTTTTTTGTTCTCTCAATCTAATTCATTTTTGAATTCCTTTTTGAAAATCCTTTTCCAACCCAAATAAATATCATGATTAATGTTCATATGGTGTAAACAGTCACACACCTTTTTGTATATCTTATCACATTAAGTGGTTATGCTCAATTTAATTCTTCATTTCTCTAAGTTATTTTACAAATCCAAGATATAGGTGATTTCTGATCATTTCTTTAGGAAGTACAAGGGACTCTTTTATTGTAATAATCAATGAACAACATGTAATATAGAGAGTTCTACCCACATATTGTGTCTTCATGTATCCACATAAACTATGAATAAAAAATTCTTCTAGCACATGGCACATCAACCCTTTCCTTTGAATGATATGATCAAATACATTCCCTTACAACCTCATGGAATTACTTCTATGACTCTAACATATTCTCTACTCCCTTGTCCACTTTGCAAGAATGCAAGCTTCACATATTTCACTTAATGTATGCATCTCAACAACTTCATTTTCTTTAAATATGAATAAAAGTTTAAAGAATTAGTGTCCCCCTATTTGAAAACTATAAGTTGGTAGTGATACGATGTTCTAAGAGAATTAAATTCAATAGGTCATTGTTAGTTGTACAATTTTTATAAGGGCCTTACAATAAAAATATCTATCATAGATGGAATACGTCGAATATTGGTAAGTTTTTTGTTTATTATTATGTCAAATAAAAATTGACTTCATATTTGCAAACAAATGCTAAAAATATGAATATAGTTAGATGGAAAAATGTATACAAAAAAATTTGTTACCAAATATCAACTCAATTACAAATCTCACATAATAATCAATGCAGAATTTACCAATATATGTCTTATTCCATTTATGAGAGATACCATGATGGTAAGGCCCCTATCAAAAGGGTACAACTCACAAGCCCCTCTCAAACTTATTCCTCTTAAAAAATCACACTTCTTCCGACTTACAATTTTCAATGCATCTCGACTCATAACAAACTTAAGAATTCATACTTGTGCCTTGGGTGCTTACATCAATTCCCTAAAATTAAATCTTCTCAAATTCTAAATCCGATTCCACATTCAATTGTTCACTATCAATTATTCTATGTTTTTTCGTATTCATCATAATTTCAGTGTAAATATTCTAATCTTATTTGACACATTTATTCCACTAATACCCAACTTTTTTACACATCTTTTACTGAATCAACTTTATATGCTTACGTCTTCCTGTATTCAGTCTTCCACCAATGACACAACCACATTTTAGAATTTTTGAATTTAACATTCTAAATGGAAATGTATAAATTGTATGAGTTTCTATATAGAAAGTGATTGATCATGCATCATGTAATACAAATCTCTACCTACAAATTGTTTCTTGATGTGTCCATATTTACCATTGCATTAAGCATGGATTCAATTATGAGTTTATATAATAATCAAGAAAAAATTTACCAATATTCGATGTAGTCAATTTATAAGAGATATTCATGATTGTAAGTTTCCTAGATAACATTGTACAACTCACAATCCCCTCTCAAATTCATCATATTAAACCATAACATCACTTCTTACTTAGAATTCTCAATATATCCCCACTCAAAGAAAACTCAATAATTTATACTTGTGTCTCGAGTGCTTCTATAAGTTGCTTAGTTTTCCTTTTCACAACTTCCAAATTAGACTCCACATCGCGTTGTTTGCTATAGATTCTTTTTTTTGTGTGTCATATTCAAACTAAATTAATGGTCAAGACTTACATCTCACCCATCAAGTTTGACATCACTTTTCACTCCTTTCACTATTCTGTAATCAATGCATACTAAATTGAGAATTTTACCAATGCTTCTTCACAAAGTTTCATCAAAACCAAGGTTGTCAATCTCCATTGTTACTTAAATGGTTTGTTTGCATCGACAATTTCCCTCTCGACACTCCACTTGTTTACTATCTCATTTGAATTTCCCGACATTAATGTATCGATGTTGTATTACTTTTTGGAATTCATTATTTCTCTCTCTACTACTTAGACACTTTAACATATTGCCTAAATTTATCCTCCTGTGATCCAAAAATTTCAACAAGAGTGACACAACATTTTTCACAATTTCAATGTATCTCCAACTTGAGAAAACTCCATACTTATAGGTGTGTCTAGGGTGCTTTCATAACTCCCTTCAATTTTTCTTATTCTCAATTACAATGTTCGATTCTTCATTTTATATTTCACTATGGATTATGTTGTTGTTGTGTAATATTCCTCCTAAATTAAATGTACACACCTCAATCCCACCCATCAAACCCAATAATTTTCTTCCCTCCTCTCATCATTTCACAATTCACACATAATCAGTTAACAATTTTACTTGTGCCCCTTTACTAGGTTCCAAGGTTGTTGATCTCCACTCTCACTTAAACAATTTTCTTATCGACACTTCGTCCATTTACTATCACCTTTGGATATGTTGACCTCAATGTATCAATATTCTAGTACTTAGTGGAATTCATTAAATTTATCACTCCACCATTTAAACACTCCTAAAATAGTGGTTTATTAACCTCACTCATTAGGTTTGAAACTGGTTATATTTGAACAATAGAACCAATCATTTTGGTTCTAGAGTTCCAATCATATATATTCTCTTAAACATCCATTTTGCAACATCCTTCACCCATACAAATCGACTTACATGAGGATTTGTGTAAATCTTCCAATTAATACTTTTGTAGATTAAAATACACATGTACCACTCTATCGATATTATACTAATGCATGTGAGTTATACTCACCTCCCTTCTCAAATTTCAATATCTAGTTTTTCTTGATGTTCTATCCATTTAATCCATTTTTTAATTCCATACAATATGCGACTCCCACTAAGTGTTTTTGTTGTAAACATCAATGAGTTTCATGTAATACAAATCTCTACCTACAAATTGTGACTTGATGTGCCCATATTTACCATCGCATAGGATATGAATTCAATTATGACTTTGTATAATAATCTACGCACAATTTATCAATATTTAATGTAATATATTTATGAGAGATATTCATTATTGTAATGCACGAGACAAAAAATATACAATTCAAAATCCCCTCTCACATTCATTCCTCTTTAACCATCACATCACTTCTAACTTATAGTTTTCAATATATTTCCACTAGAATAAAACTCAATAATTTATACTCATGCCTCCAGTGCTTTCATAACCTACTTCACTTTCCCTGTCTCAATTTCCAAATCAAATTTCACATCTGATTATTCACTATAGATACTTTTTGTGTTGAGTCATATTCATCCTAAATTAACGATTAGCACTTCAATATCACCCATCAAGTTTGAAATTGTTTTTCCCTCCTCACACCATTTTGTAAGCAATGCATTCTCAATAATTGATTTTACATACGCTTTTTCACTAGCTTTCCCCACCACCACGATTTTCGATCTCTTCTCTTAATTATATTTTTTTTCATCGATGATTTCCCTATCGACAATTTTCCCATTTAATATGTCATTTGGATTTTTTGGCATCAATGTCTAAATGTTATAGTACTTGGTGGAATTAACCGTTTCTTTCTCTACTATTTGGACACTTTAACACAATGCCTAAAATTATCCTCCTATGATACAAAAATGTCAACAAGAGTGGTAATACTTTTTCACAATTTCAATGTATCTCCACCAACACCCCACCCTATTATACGTCACTTGCTTCCTCTATGTGTTTCTCTGAATAATAGTTTTTCCAACTACTTAATATTGAAGGATCCTCATAATATTCCTCTAGTTTTCCTTCCTATGTTCTCTCATGATTTCATGACTTAAGAAATTATACTTGAGCTTCGAGTGATTTCATAGCTTTTTCATTTTCCTCGTTCTAAATTTCATCATTAGATTCCACATTTGATTCTTCACTATAGATTATTTTTGTGTTGTGTCAAATTCCTCCTAAATTTATGGTAGTAAACCAATATCACCCATCAAGTTGAACTTTATTCTTCCAACCTCTCATCATTCCATAATTGACATCTTCCAGATCAAAAATTTTACTTGTGCTTCTACACTTGGTTTTCTCAACACCAAGGATGTTTATCTTCAATCCTACTTAGACATTTCTTGCATTGAAAATTTCCCTATTGAACGTTTTCCCATTTACTATCTCATTTGGATTGGTTAAAACTAGTGTCTTAATGTTCAAGTACCTAGCGGAATACATTATTTTATCACTCTCCTATTTAGATTCCCCAACATAGTTCCCAACCCTTTTCTCCCATGAAACAAAAATGTAAACAAGAATGACCCCAAGTCAATTTTCACAATTTCAAATGCAAGAGTGCATATCTACACACCCCTCCCTCAACGTCTCTAGTTGTCGTGCGTGACCCCTCTACTCCACATGTGAGTCTGGTCAGAAAGCTATATTCAGCCTACATCATCAACAAATCATGTCATAAATAAAATAAATCATCATAACATCTAATCGGATGTGCATATGTCATATCAACAACAATCAAACCCTAATAGTCCACTTCCTGACTCGATCCATAGTCAAAGGGATTTCATCAATGCCTCTGCATCTTCGAGGTCCAAAGTCCTGCACACTCAAGATAACCAATTTTATAATACCTATCTATGTCAAAAAAATAAAATAATATGTCATCATATCCATAATGCCTCATAATCATAATCATACGCCCAATAGTATAATAATCTGGATCCCTTGCAAGCAAGTGTCCTAAAAGAATAAGTTCTCTCAGTGCATGTAAGAGTGCGATGTTACATACACCCCTCTTGGTCTAAACTTCGTCTTGAAGTTTCACAATATATAAGTGCCGAAATAATGTGTATCACAGTATGATAAGTCTATCTATCAAACAAAAATGGAAATTGTTGGCACATATCATATGCGTCCTCCTAGGTCATTGAGTGTGGACTATAGTTGTCCCACTAGACCTTGACCTACCCCAAAAGCACACTCCCTGACTCGATCCAGAGTCCAAGGGGTTCCATCGATGCCTCTGCATACTCAAGGTCAAAAACCCTACACACTCAGTAAAACTGAGTCAATAACACCTGTCTATGTCAATGTAATAAAACAACATGTCATATACCCATGACACATCATAATCAAAGTCAAAAGTTTTAATATCATAATAATCCAGATTACTTGCGAGCAAGTGTCCTCAAGAATAAGTTCGCTCAGTGTGCCAGAGCGGGACGTTACATAAACTCCCTCTTGGTCTAAACTTTGTCCCAAAGTTTCACAGTAAACATGAAAAATAAGTGTATCATAGTATCATATGTCTATCTATCAAACAAAAATGGAATTTGCTAGCGCATATCATATGCGTCCTCCCAGGTCACCGAGTGAAAACTATAATTGTCCCACTGGACCTTGACCTAATCTACCGTTCGACGTCGTAACTGTCGAACGTGGTGATCTAAGATGCAGACCGGCTCAGCCGTGAACGCCCCCTCGTCCGATACCTACAAGGAACTCTGGTCAATCACATGTGTAGGATCACAAATATAATGTCTCAAAACAGATACACGAAAAACATCACGCGCACGCCTCAAAGAATCAAGCAAGGCTATTCGATAGGCCATGGGCCCCTTTCTCTCCACAATCTTGAAAGGTCCCATGAACCTAGGAGATATTTTATCTCCCTTTCCAAACTTGATTGAACTCTTATGTGGTTTTACCCGTAAGAAGAATCGATCACCAACTTCGTAACTATGGTCGACACGGTCCACATCGACATAACTCTTTTTTCAATCCTGTGCTTCTTTGATCCTTTGTATTATTGTTTTCTTTTGATATTCCATTTCTTAGATCACTTCTGGTCCCACCAAGACCCTATCCTCAAGTCAATCCCAACTCAAAGGCATTTGACATGGTTACACATAAAGAAAATCGAAAGAAACCATCTTAATGGTGCTTTGGTAACTATTGTTATATGTGAATTCTACCAGTGGCAAGATTTCCTCCCAACTCTTCCGTTTTTCCATCATGTACATGTGCAACATGTCTTCCAAGACTTTTTTTTCTCGTTCGATCTGCCTGTCTATCTCTGGGTGATGCGTAGTAATAAAATTAAGTCGGGTTCCCCATGCCTCTTGGAAACTAGTCCAAAATTGTCTAGTAAACATCGATCCTTGATCAAATATAATCCTCTTAGGCATGCCATGCATTCTCACAATTTCACTGATGAAAAATATAGCTATCTCAAGTGCCTGACATGTCGTACATACAAGAACAAAATGAGCACTCTTCATCAGAGTGTCGACTACCAAAAAAATAGAGTCATGTCTCCTTGACGTTAGTGAAAATCCAACAATGAAATCCATTGAGATGACCTCCCATTTCGATTTCGGAATATCGTGTGGTTGTAGTAATCCTTTTGGATGTCTATGTTCAGCGTTCACCTGCTGACATTCTAGACATCTTGCCACATAGTTGACTATGTTTTCCTTCATTCCTTTCTAGAAGAATAAGGGTTTAAGGTCTACCATCATCTTCGTGACTCTTGAGTGAGCCATGTACACTACTCTGTGAGCCTTGTTTAGGATCAAACTACTCAACTCGTCATTGGGCAGTGTGTAAATTCGACTTTAAAATCTCAAAAATATGTCGTTTTCCATATTAAATCCTTCAAATTTGTACCATTATTGTGCTTTGTCCGATAAAATCCTTAACCTCTTTGTACCAATCATTGTTGCACTGTAAAGTTAGAATATTTTCACGTAGAATCGTCAGAAGAGGCATCACTGAAAAGATGTGTGGTATTTGACTCAACACATCCGCCACTCTGTTCACTATCCCTTTTATGTAAGTAATCTCAAAATTGTACTCGCTAAGGAATTTCGACCAACGCCGTGGTCGCGCGTTCAAGTTGCTTTGCGTAAAGACGTTTTATAGTCCACATGGTCCATTCTTAGTTCAAATTTCATCTAATAAGGTAGTGTCTCCAAAATCTCAAGGCATAAAAAATGGATAACAACTCCAAATCGTGCGTTGCATAGTTCTCCTCATGCCTTCTCGAATTTCTCGAGATGTAAGCGATCGCTTGACCGTCTTGCATGAAGACTCCACCTAAGCCTTCCTTGGATGTGTCAATGCATACCAAGAAGTCTTCGTCCATGTCAGGGACCTATAGTATCGATGTTGTCGTCAATAGCTCCTTGATCCTCTAAAATGCCTCCGCTCATTTTTCAGTCCAAACAAACTTCTTGTTCTTCTTCTGTAATTCCATAATCGAATTTTCTATCTTCAAAAAACCCTCAACGAACCGTCGATAGTATCCTGCTAAATCCAAGAAGTTGCGCACTTTTGGGACATTCATCGATGCAGGCCATTCCATAATAGGCTCGATATTTGTTGGATCCACGACAATACCTTCGTCGGAGATGACATGCCCTAAGTAGTGAATCTCCGGTTGATAAAACAAGCATTTAGACAATTTCCCATACAATTTTTTCTCTCATGGACACTGTAGTACCAAGCAAAAGTGCTTGTCAAGCTCTTCCATCATCGAAGAGTAAATCAAAATATTGTCAATGAATACTTGGATGAACTTGTCCAAGTAGTCGTGGAACACCTCATTCATAAAACTCATAAATACCCCTGGGATGTTTGTCAGTCCAAATGGTAAAAAAGTAAACTCGTAATGTCCAAAACTCGTCTTAAAGGTGGTCTTAGGGACGTCATCCTCCTTGATCCATAATTGGTGATAC
>CBVK0101668401.1:0-11789 GCA_900067695.1 Picea abies
CGATCTCCCACGCACTCCTTGCGTTTCTGGGATTTCGTCAAACTCAGATCCGAAGGATTTCTTGAAAATAAATTCTTCTCTCCCTCCTGGCGTTCTCCTTGCTTGATGCACACCTTGTAGAGCTCCTCCTTATAGAGTGTTCAATAACTATGTCTCTTTCTAAACTCACCATAGAGTTCTTCCTGTGCACTCCTTGCACTTCTGCTGATGAAGGTTCAACGCTATCTCTCCTAAGATTTTCTGAGGTTAACTCACCTTTGTCAACGCAGTCCTTGCGGACAATGTGCACTTCTTGCACTCAAAAATCGAAGACGAGAAACAATTGAAACTTATACAATACTTCACCAGTTCATACATTCAAAACATGAACGATACATGAAAGCACAACAATGAACACAAATACATAAACACACCATGTGCAGAAAAAACTGTTTTTCTATTATCTCTGTGTGTCTATACAAATGTTTACAAAAACTGGACTTCAATAGAGTCCCAGTTCTCTCAGGATCTCCTAATCTAACTCTCTCTCTCGAGTTCTTCTTCTTCTATCAGACCTATCTCGAGTTCTGCTTCTCCTATCCAACCTCTCTACAAAGATCTCTCTCTCTCTTTTCAAAACAAAGGGCTCTACGAGCTTATCCTCTCCACCGCCTTAGTGCTATCGTTGTCTCATTTAGGACACCATACTCCTACCAATTCATTACATAAATGAATGTCCATACCTGAATACGATCTAGACTTTCTTACAGTCAACCATTTAAGGTGACCCTATCCACTAACTATACAAAGGTATGGCTTGGCTCTTACAAACTTACAACGCAAATCCCCATAGGATCTGATTTCGAATTTTAAAAATGGGAGTGTTAATGCCTCTCCCTTTCTCCATTGCATGCTTATGCGTTGGCTTGATGGCACATTTGCTAAGGTGGAGCGATGCTCCTGCATCAACTAACAATCATTATATACTTGGAAAATATACCTAAGAGTGTGTTTACAAGGGTAAGTTGAATGAGAATCAATAAAACATGCATGAGAAAGAAGATGCAAATGTTGGGTAGTGTAAGAAAGAGTACACTAATATTTTTCTATTGTAACATTGTATATTTGTATGAAACATTGTGTTGACCTAGAAGTAACTTTGAATGGGTGAGAGGGACTTCTTTTAAATGATATGAAAATTGCAAGTGGTTGAAGGATTTATAAAATGAATTTATCTTTTGGTTCAAATTGTGGTGATGTGGAAAGTGATTTAAAAAAGAATGGTTTTGTTTTTTCCTTAATTAGAAACACATATTTTATGGCATTTTCCATTAGAATACAACCATCATGGGAATTTTTTGAACTTGAGTTTGCTACAACCCACTACAAGACCACTTGCTCACATAAATTTGGTTTTATCAAATCTTAGGTGTTTGAGGAATATTTCTCATGAATGAACACAATGGCTTTCTAAGAAATTTAATCATATTAGGAGATGGAATATATGTCCTCATTTTAGTGCCATCTCTTTAGATAGTGGGATGATGTATGCCAACAAAGTACAAGTAACTCCTTCAAAAGTTTAGTTCTTTGAATTGGAAGTAAATGTTTCCAATGATATGATATAGAATTATGCAGAGTATATAGATAGATTTCTTTGTGTTTCCTTGGGAAAAATTCATTTGGTGATTTGTTTATGAGAATGGATAAAAGAGGACAGATAAATTATAGAAATCTTTTAATTTTAATGAATAGACAATGATGAAGGAATAAAAAAAGATGTTACATGTTTTTTTATCTTACAAATAGTTTGTAAGATAAAAATCTTGTGTAGAATAGTCCAAGAGAGAAGAATCTTAGCGATTCTTGCAAGCAAGAACAAAATTGTTTATTGAGAGTGAAAATGATCCTTGTAGAAAAACTGGAAAAGTTTAGCCAAAGTTTGGTTGATGTTATTCTGATATTGATCATAAAATGTTTCTATCAATTTTGTAATAATTTATGGTAAAACCAAATTGTGCAATATGAAAGTGATATTTGTGTTCTCTTTTTCTAGGCTATGATCATAGAAATATGCTTTGTTTGCTTGATAGTGAGTGTAGCAATCTTATTTATCTTATGAAACCAACAATCATGCTAGAAGATGCTTCTAGATAGTGTAGAAAGGTTCATAGGGCGACATAAAATCATTTTTTATTTTCTTTTTAGATCCTACCAATTTGTATATGCATATAATTTGTATGAACCATGCATGTGAAAAAAGTTCTAGAATCTATGGGTAGAGAGTAATTTCTAGAGACGCTGAGGTGAATGTTGGGGGGAAGGAGTTTTACTTGAATAATATTCCAAAAACAATATTGCAATTTCTTTTTTGTTGTATCGTCATTTAGCAGGCGAATACAAGTTAAATTCCTAGTGTGCAGGCTTATTGTTCCTTTAGGTCCATTGCAAAGAACATTCTTGAACAAGAACATTGTAATTTTCTTGTAGGCTAATTGTTCCTACATATGGGAGTATAAAATATGTAGGATAATTGTTCCTACATATGGGAGTAGGCTTATTGTTCCTTTAGGTCCATTGCAAAGAACATTCTTGAACAAGAACATCATAATTTTCTTGTAGGCTAATTTGTATGAACCATGCATGTGAAAAAAGTTCTTGAATCTACGGGTAGAGAGTAATTTGTGAGAGACGTAGAGGTCAATGTTGGGGGGAAGGAGTTTTACTTGAATAATATTGCAAAAAAAATATTGCAATTTCTTTTTTGTTGTATCACCATTTAGCAGGTGAATACAAGTTAAATTCTTAGTGTGTAGGCTTATTGTTCTTTAGGTCCATTGCAAAGAACATTCTTGAACAAGAACATCGTAATTTTCTTGTAGGCTAATTGTTCCTACATATGGGAGTATAAAATATGTAGGCTAATTGTTCCTACATATGGGAGTAGGCTTATTGTTACTTTAGGTCCATTGCAAAGAACATTCTTGAACAAGAACATCGTAATTTTCTTGTAGGCTAATTTGTATGAACCATGCATGTGAAACTTTTTCTAGAATCTATGGGTAGAAAGAAATTTACGAGAGACACAAAGGTCAATGTTGGGGGGAATGAATTTTACTTGAATAATATTGCAAAAAAAATATTGCAATTTTTTTTTTTTTGTATCGTCATTTAGCAGGTGAATACAAGTTAAATTCCTAGTGTGTAGGCTTATCGTTCCTTTAGGTTCATTGCAAAGAACATTATTGAACAAGAACATCATAATTTTCTTGTAGGCCAATTGTTCCTACATATGGGAGTATAAAATATTGTATGATTGGTTAAATAGTAGATAAAATACATAACTATAGTGTCAATATTTTAGATTGAAAAATAACATATAGAAAATGGGAAAATAAATAACCATAAAATATGGATAAATGGAAAAATATTGTGTCATTCAAGGCATAAGGCACCTACTATTGGATTTTTTTCTTCTGTATTTTTTGAAAAAATCACATTAACTATTATTTTGATGACAAGAGGTGACAATTGCATTGATAGACCCAATTGAATAAGTCGCATCAGATGCAACTGGATGAGGTATAGTAATGTTTGGTCCAAGATGAATATTTGTGCAAACCTTGGTAATTTTATTTACTGTAATAATTATGTTGAGAAGAATATAATATCTAGTTTCACCCTTCTCAAAGGATGTCTTTGTTGAAGGCAATTTTTTATAATATAGATACTTATGTTAGGTGTGAAGAAGGGAATTAATTGTGATATCAGATTGTTCCTTATATTTATTGTTGTGGTCACCTATCCATGTATATCAATAATATCAACATGGATGAGTTATATTTTCATTGGAGAGTTTACACTTTTTCTACAACCAAGGCCATACAAAACCAAATATAAATTCAAAAAAGTAAATACAAGAGACAAATAAAATGAAATATGTGAAATATACAATTTGTAATAATGATTATCAGAAGAAAGAAAAAAATGTTCACTTGCCTCTTAAGGTAGGGTGACCTCTCACTGAGCAAAGTTCTAATTACAACAATATTCAACAAAAACATTCCATAGCCTTCTAGGTCTATAAAAACATTCTCAATAAAACCCTAACTACTTTTGGTCCCATCATTATTGAGTATTGACTACCTAATGGGATTTATTTGATAAAGATGGCCCTTTTACATTACATAGTTATCCACTAACTATCTAATGGGCCGTATTCAAATAAGATAGTTGCATACATTAATTGATCAACTCCTAAGAACCTTAAAGTAGGGAGGTTAGGGTAGGACCCTAACACGCCCTTCACCTTCAAAAGTAGTGTTGTCCTCAAGGTTAGAGGCGTGGAAAGTGATAGAGATTCACCATTGTTTCCCATGTGGCATATTCTAGCTGCATAGCTTCCCATCGGAGCTATACCTTTGAGACCATGCATTGGCACAATTGATGTTGTCCGGTAGCCAGTATTTCTTCCATGTAGTAAAAATCGATAGATATAAGAGATGATATATCCATTAAATTAAAAAATAAATCCTTAAACTTCATAAATATGAAATGCATTCAAAACATAAAAAACACAAAATATAGATAAGAACCCTTAAGGTAGGGTAACACCTTCAAATACTCCTTAGAGAAGGAATCACACCATAAGCCATACTTGTTACAAAAAAATACATACAATATACAACATATGTACATATAATGATACTCATGTCTATTTATACTTTCCCATGAGTATTCCTAGGGGTCTATTCCAACTAACCCTTATTATTATGTTATTTCCTAGTGGGATTAATTATTACCCATTAACTACCAAGTGGGCATATTCCATTATTTAGCCACATTAAATTGATTATTCTCTTGGGTACCTCCTTAGGTTCCCCATATTATCCTCCCTATGTACATTATATTCCACCCCCCTACACATGTTTCATCCTCGAAACATGGGAATAAGCCATAAAATATGAACTACTAAGCAATTTATCCAATAGGTACTATGTACAAGAATCCATCCATTCTAGTGAAATGTGGACATGGGTTCCAAATATGACCTTTCCTCCTTGATCTTGATTATGTTTACTCCTTGGGTTCCATGTTGTGTTTGAGCTACTATGATATCTCCATGCATTAATTTTAGTCCTCCATGTGCCTCCATACCAATTTCCTTTTTGGTTCCATGTTGATCCATAATAAGCTCACTAATCTTCCCACCCTTTCCTTGATGACTATTGTTTCTCTAGGTGGTGTGGGTGGAAATATACAACAACCTTAGCTATCATTTTTTCTTTCTTTGAATCTTCAACATGTGGTTCCTTTTAGTCATTTGGCTATTTTAATTTTTTAGTGTACCTGTGGAATAACCCATGCCAGGAACCTATGTGGATACTTAGGTCAAGCAACTAAAGTCACCATTGTATAACCAATTCTCAAGCGAACAGTCACAGGTCCAGTCCACTGTATGGACATGGTAGAAAATCCCAAAGCCTCGAAAGCACCGCCTCTCAAGGAGGTAAAGGTACTAGCGAAACCCCCAAATACAAATAGAAACCAAGAAATATCTATGATGCTTGGAAGGTATTAGAGAGCTATCTCTGCAACCAACTTCACGCGACCTCGTTCTTAACTCTAGTTTGAGAGGAGCCTCCCAAGGACACTAATTACACAATGGGTTTCACCACTCCCTGGTCAGACACATACATTGAGTTNNNTTACACAATGGGTTTCACCACTCCCTGGTCAGACACATACATTGAGTTTTACAGTCTTGGAGAATATTACTCATAAAATCCTATTCCAAGGCCCTAGGTCCTATACTTGTTAGTGTACCCTTAAAAATAAAATAATTTCTAATCAATTTTAATTATTCAACATTAATTTTAATGGATTATTCTTACTTAAGAGGTGTGATCGTTAAACTGATGGTATAATGACTCAATATATATAAAAAGAAGAAAATATAAAAACATTTCTAAGTACTAGTCTTGATTTTTAAACATATGGTATACTTCTAAATGTTGTTCTTAGGATGCAATCTCTACAATTTCAATGAAGTTCAATATTTCCTAACATTCCAAAACTAATGTAAGGCATCCAAAAGTGCAAATTATCTTAATAAAATGAAAAAAAAAAATTGTTTTTGTATTTTCAATATAATGAAATGAAAATGCAAGGAATGAATAAAAAACTTCTTAGGAAGACCCTACTACAAGCACCAAGAGTCAATCCAAGCAAGACACTAAGAAGAGACTACCCAAACTAGAATCCAAGGACAACAAATAATAAAAAATAAGAAGAAATGAGTTCACACAAAAGATTCACCATTAACGCAACTTGCTATCACTCTGTAGGCACTCAACAGTTAGGACAAGGACCCAAGAAGTCTCAGCAACCAACAAAACTCACCCAAAAAACACTAAACTCATCCAAAAAGACTCATAAGATAGTGTATGAGACTGTTCAGGGAACATAGGCATATGTACATGCCCTAAAGACAAACAACACATGTATGTATCTGATTGTCAAGGGAAAAACCATGTAAGCCAAAGAATACACTTCCTGGGAAAGGTTATGCCAATAAACTCGGATACAAATAAAAATAAAGGTTGTCAAGAAACAAGAGACACAAAAACTCAGGAAAACAGAGAGGAATAAAGGAGAAAAATCACCCAATACCCCAAAAAGGAGATCACCCCTAGTGGAGTCACTAATTATGTTATGAGGAAAATATCTATGGAAAGGGGTAAACCATAACCGATGAAATGACACCCATAAATCAACTCTAAAATCAATTATGCTAGATAAATAGAAATTCTAACAAGAGAAGGCTAAAATCCTACCTCGTCTGGATGTCTGAAGAAGACCACGGTTGAGATCACGACCAAAATCTTGATTCCTACAACTTGTCCTCAACATCCAAGATACACAATCATATAGAAATTATATAGAATGTTAGCATATAAACTATCATAATCCATTAACATGTAAAACAAATACACCCATGGAAAGTAATACAAATATTTGCGACATATAATTGGACAGGAAAATAGTATTTCTATTAATGTAATCAACATAAGTACATATGTGACAAACTTCTACAACGACACATATAAAAACTGAGAGACTAAGTCCCTCCAGTTGTGCCTTCACCACTTCAATCCTCCATAAAGGAAAGCTCACAAGTAGTAGGAGGCCTTCACCACTTCAATCCTCCATAAAGGAAAGCTCACAAGTAGTAGGAGTAATTGAGTTTCTCCTTCTCAATATAGGAAGATCTTGGGGGTTGAACACAAGAAGTTCAGACTTTCAAGGACAAAGGGATGTAGACTCAATATGAAGTGAAATTTCTCTAGAGTGTCTTTGCTCTCTATGATGTGTGTATATTAAAGGCTTGCATATGGATCAATTAATTATAGCCTCCAAATGGATTTGGAGGGTTGAGTCAGAGTGTTTCCAGTATATGGAAGGTCAAGGATCATGGATCTCATGACATGGCATGGAAAGCTGACATATTTTTTAACTTTTGAGCACAAAACCATATGTGCGTGGTATTTAATGTAGAAACCTACGTATATGCAAGTTGTCTAACTGTGGCCCACATATATATACAAAAATTTGAATTTTTTACTCTGGAATAAAAAAAGGGGAACTTGAGTCTACAAAGGGAAAGGGAAGGCCATCAAATCAATATGCATGGAGTGTGGCAAAAATTTCTATAACACCATAGCCTTTCATACATAGTCAACATGGTCAATCATGGTCGACCATAGTCAACATGTTGTTTTCAAATTTCTATGGTGAGGGGTTTCAAAGGTATTTTTCGGATAGTCAACATGGTCAAACTTGGTCAACCATAGCTAATTATGGTCAACCATGGTCATACATAGTCAACCATAGTCACCTATGGTCGACATGGTCTTCCATAGTTAACCATGGTCTACCTTTGTAAACCATATTCAACCATGGTCAACCATAGGAAACCATGGGAAACCATAGTTAACCATGGTCAACATTGCCAAATGTTGTCAACCATGGTATGCAACATAGTCAATGATAAAATTTCATGGGTAACCATAGGAAACCATGGTCAAACATGGTCATATATAGTCTACATGGTCAAATGTGGTTAAACATGTTCAACTATAGTGAACATGGTCAAGCATGGTCAACCATATGAACCCATAGTCATCCATATGTCAACCGTAGTAAACCCAAATCAACCATATGTTGACCATATTCAACCATAGTCAACCGGAGTGAAACATAGTCAACCATGGTAAACCTTAGACAACCATGCTCACCATTCTAAACATGGTTAATAGGGTCAACATGTAGTTATGCATACTCAACCATGGTGAACCATTGTCAATAATGATCAACCATAGTTAACCATAGACAACTATAGTCAAACATATTCAAATATACTCTATCATAGTCAACTATACTTAACCATGGTTAACGAAAGTCAACATGGTCAACCATAGTATATCATGGTCAACTATAGTTAAACATGGACAACCATGGTCACCCAGAATCAACCATATGTCGACCATAATAAACCCTCATCAACCATAACTTAACCATACTTGACCATTGTCAACCATAGTTGACCATGGTTAACCATGGTCAATCATAGTCAACCATGGTTAACCATGGTCAATCGTAGTCAACCATGGTCTACTAATCCTCGCCACACATGTTGTCCATCAACTAGCACAACCACATTATTAAAAGTGGTTGATATATGTTGATCAACGCCATTATTTTTTGAAGGGTGAAAAATGGTGTCGATCGACATATATCAATCACTTTCAATAATGTGGTCATGTTAGTAATAGGGTAATTCTTCTTCAAGTTTTGATTATGTCTCCACTCAATAACATGTGATTTGTATAGTGTTTGACTGTGCTATTTTTGAACCATGAATTGGTCAATAATTTTCAATCCTCTATGTTATTGGAGGATTGAAAAAAAATTAGTAGCATTTCTATTTGTCAACACACTTTTGGAAAAAAATTGATGCTAATAGTTAATATAATTGAAACAAAAAAATCAAAATTCTAGTAACATAACATCTACCCACCAATAAAAATAAACAAAAACAATTAAATTTATCTGGTTGATATAATTGAAACAAGAAGTTAAAATTTAAACCACAAAAAAAATAAAATTCCAGCAGCATAATTATTGTGAGTAAATAAAATCTTAATAAATTATTATAGTTAAATTATAATGTATTAAAAAAATAACTAACCTCTTGGGTTAGATGCCGTGATCTAAGTTTAAAGGTGGTGGATTTCATTTATTAGATTACTAGAATTCTCAATCAAGGGTTGCACTATTTGCAGTTGGAGAAATGACAAAAAACGTTGGTTCACAACTTTGTTCATTGTTTTTACTAAAAAAAATGGGAGGTCAATTAAGATTTTTCTTAACACAATATGGCACCTCGATAAAGTGCTCACCACATTTGTCAGAATCCCTCGATTGAGGGCTTATTTAAACACTTGATTCAACTCTTACTATCTCAATTGAGTGCTTAAAAATACCCAACCAAAAAGTGTTGCACAACTTTGTGGATTGACCCTATTATAAGTTGAAATTTTTAATGTAACCTATTTTATTTTTTTGAGTTTCTAAATTTCTCTTTTTCTATACTTGCAATTGAGCATATATTAATCCTCTCCATTCCCAATGTAGTTACCAACTTGACGTGAGTCCTAGAGTTTTCATTTTTTTATAAGTCACATTCAATAATTATTTTTACCTTGAATAAAAAATTGACGTTCCTAGAATCACCCCCTTTTTTTTCCAAGGTTAAAATTAAAACCACTTTTAAACCAAAACCTTAAAATCAACCCATGAATCAAAAAGTGGTGTTCCAAACATTACTCCACTCTTTTTCCATATTTAAAATTAAAATTTCATTGGAAGTGTGGCCATTGTAAATGTGTTGAACCTCCACATAATAGATCTACCTAGAAAATAATACACAGATTTGCAAAGAGAAATTGAGAAAGAAGAAGAAGGAGATAAAGAATAGAAGAATTATCATTAACCATAATGAATAATGAATAATTTACACATGATATACTCTGTATAACTCAATGAATGCGCACTAGAGGAGAAACAATGCACCATAGTGGTGGTCTAGAGTGATCTGGACACACACCAGCAATTATGGGAGTGAACTGCCACTTAGTCTAGTCTCTCAGGCAATTACGAGAGTGAACTGCCACCTAGCCGAGTCAACTAGTCAACTAGTCTTCAGTTAATTGACTGAACATAGTGTAGTGAGGAGTAGATCAAGGAATCAAGGGTAATGCATCCGTCTGGTGATGATCCCAAGGCAAGTACGCATTAGCATGGTGATGATCCCAATGTTGCATGGTGACAAAACCAATGCAACATCTAGACTCAACTAGTCAAACTGAAGTGTCAATTGAAAGAGAATATTCTCCACGTGGAATATTCTCTCCTAAAATATAGGAGAATGATATACTCTGTATAACTCAATGAATGCGCACTAGAGGAGAAACAATGTGTCATAGTGGTGGTCTAGAGTGATCTGGACACTCGCCAATAGTTATGGGAGTGAGATACCACCTAGTATAGTCTCTCAGGCAGTTACGAGACTGAATTTCCACCCAGTTGAGTTAACTAGTCAACTAGTCTTAAGTTAACTGACTGAACAGAGTGTAGTGAGGAGTAGATCAATGAATTAAGGGTAATGCTCCAATCTGGTGATGATCCCAAGGAAAGTGTGCATTAACATGGTGATGATACCAATGTTGCATGGTGACAAAACCAATGCAACATCTAAACTCAACCCAACTAGTCAAACTGAAGTGTCAATTGAAAGAGAATATTCTCTAGGCAGAATATTCTCCCCTAAAATATAGGAGATTGGATAATGACTAATTATGACTAATAAACAAGGAAAAAACTTAGAAAAAAAATCCTAGGTGTGTGTGAAGTAACTCCAACACCCCCCTTGAACATCACTATGGTTAAAATAAAGAATGGGTCCCTGCAACGAGGCCATGTTAGGTACCCAAATACAAATGATACACTGAAATAAAGTGAGGAAAGAGGTAAAAACTCATGGGAAACCCCCCCCCTGAAGGTACAATGTATGTAAAAGAATAAATATAGTTGCTAGGCAACTGTGTCCTTCACTCCAAGACAACTTCACAGAGAATGGAACTTCTGCTCACTGAAGGTCTTGGTGAACATGTATGTCATCTGTTCTGCTGAAGGAAAAAACTATAGGTCGATGATCCCCTTGTGTACTAAGTCCCAGATGTAGTGCATGTGGATCTTGATGTGCTTCATTTACTGCCTCTGAACTGGATGTCTGCAGAACTTTAGAGTGCTCTGGTTGTCACACAAGATGACGATCGACTGGTGAAACTAAATGCCCAACTCAATGAGAAAATCTTGTAACCACATAGCCTGAATGGTTATGTTAACTACCCTTTTGTACTTTTCTAACTGTAGAGCGCATGAGAACCTCGGCAATCTTTGGCGTAGACCTGTGACCTACTCACACTTGACAAGAAAGCATCAGCGACAAAAGGTGGGGTGGTATTGCCACCCCACAAAATAGCAATAGCATATACATAGCAAATGTGCATATAAGGCAATCATAAATGCGAATAGGAAGTAAAAGACTTACCTGTACTTACCTACTGGCTGCATGTTGGTGTAGTCAAACAACCAATGAAGCCAATCGAGAAATTCTCCCTGATACCCGCCTTTGTACTTCATCATAAACCAAAACAGTGATACATCAAGCACAAAAATATCATGAG
>CBVK0101668410.1:0-16543 GCA_900067695.1 Picea abies
TGAGTGAGTTTGACCAATGTCTGTTCCAGGTACAGTGAGACTTCCCTTCACCATCACCTTGTGTGAGACCCTAAATATTGTGGCTACTAAGGTCACCAACTCGTAGTCAGCCCCTGGGAAGGTACAGTCGACATTCCAATCAGATCGTATGGGTAGGATAACAAGTCCGAAATCAATTTGAAAGGCTTCCACACATAATCATGGGTATACCTTCTAGTGACCCCCAATATATGATCCGACCACTACAAACAGTTGGGTCACGAAGGGATAATCTCCGTAACTCACTCGAATGCAACCTCATGCATAACCCCTGTGTGAGAGGGGGATCCCAGCAAGCCAATACGACAATTGGATTTGACTCTCCCTACTGCAAGATACTAAGTTTGTTTGATAGCTTTGGAAATTTATCCTTTCAACCTATTCCAAATCCCTACACATTAAACTAATGTAGGTTTGCTAACAAAGATGTAAAAGTTCTGATAAATTTTAGTTAAGCATTGATTTTAATGGCTGTTGTTTACTCAAAGGGTGCACAAAAGTGAAACTGATGGAATGATGACTCAATTCCCAAAAATATGCATGAAATATGATAAGAAATCATTTATTTTCAATGAATACCTATTTAAGGGAAAGAGGAAGAGTCATTTTCACTATCAAACACTCGATAAGGAATGTCGTCAATCAATTTTGTTCTCAATCAAATCCAATATGATGCTACAACATCTTAGAAATGAAAACTAATCATTAAGATGTACTTTTGTTGTTTGTATGCGAATGATAATCAATTCAATGAAAAAATTGTCCTGCCAACTACCCTTTCAGATCAAGGAGATTCAGACAAGAAAATGTAGATTTTGCACAAACAACACACCCTTTTGCAATCAAACAAGAGAAAGAAAATAAAAAAATCAAAAGTAAAGAGAAAGCGATTGGATCAGATGACCTCAAAGAACCAATTGAGAAGAGTTACATACTTCAAATGTCCTTCACTAGAGTTCCCGCTCAGTCGGATAGGAGAGGAGAAAGCAACGGATTGATTTCAAGCTCTCAACATCAAAAACTCAAAAATAAGAAAGAAGGGCATAAAATATAAGAAAAAAGGTGTTTACTTCTCAAGAGTAAGGATGTCAAAGGTCAAAGGAAGCATCCTTGAATCACAAAGCAGCTCAGCAAGTGAAGAAACAGGGTCTGGACCTCCAAAAAATGGAAATTTTGAAGAGATTTTGGGCAAAAGAGGGTTGGAACTCTGGTATAAGGGCCACTAGAGTGTTATAAATATCTGTCCAATACTTCCAGGGAGTGATGACATTCTGCTAACATGGGCAAGGGGGCGCCAGGCTCAAAAAACTCACAAAAAGGTCCAAAAACTCAAAATTTTGATCAAATTTTGACAAGTAAGCTGAGTGTGATGGGGTAAAGAGTCAATAAACAAATGAAATCAGATATAAAGGGGTGAATAAGGCCTAAGAACACAAAGGGTAAGACAAGGCCTATGAGGAAAAACAAAACTAAGAAAGTTTTGATTCCTCCCCAGTGGAGTCGCCAATTTCTGTTGAAGGAAAATCTCCCTGGAGACAGGTAGATATCCTCTTGAGAGTTAGACTCTTAACTCTTAAGACAGAAGATGCTTAGCATGGACACTGACTTCCTTTCATATCTATACAAACTAATTCATGAGGAGGAAGGAGAAAAGAAGTACCTTTTACCAGCGTTTGTCCCTGCACGCTCCGAGTTGAGCTCCAATCTTTCACTCCTCGATGAGCCCTGTAGACAAACAATAGTACAACCACTTCCTACTCTATTCATATTATCTTGAAATAGATCTATCTATCATAGACAAGTTCATGTGAGATTAAACACAAACTAAAAAGAAATAGGCCAAGCATGTCATATTAATGAGAACAATGACAGACATAGCTTACAACCGTAGATGCGAATGCGACAGCTTCGTCAAGTCCCCTTTGTCTACCCCTTGCTCAAAACATCCACGATCCGAATGATGATAGATTCACCGATTTATCCTTATGATATCATAGGTCTCTTGCCTCTAGAATATTTCTGTTCTAGCATCACTTATAATATCATAAGTTTGGTGTGATTCTCCTTTTCCAATCCTCTTTCACCATTAGAAAGCTTGCTTATATAGCCTTGGAGAGGATTTAACCACATGAGATATCCTTGGGGAAGTTGAGGATTTGCCTCCTTCAGTTCAGGATCTACCCTAAGAACATGGCTGGACTAGGGATTCGAGCTCAACTTCCTTCTAAGAATGAAAAGATCATTCCCCCATTCATCTCAACAACTCAAATGCTGCCTAAAATAGGTAGCGCTCCCTTAAAAGGGCCATCAGAGCGCTACAACACTCCCTAGTAGGCTTAAAGGGGGCATCAGCACTCCTAAGGACACTAGCGCTCCCTCAAAAGGGCCAAAGGAGCTTTATAATGCTCCCAGACTGTGTAAGGGGGAGCGCCAATGCTCCCAGAAGAGGTATAGGGGAGCGCTTTCCTTCAAAAGCTTAGTTGTTTTAGTGTTTTCAGATGGCAAAAGGTTCATGAGCCTGCTGACTCATTTATCCTCTTCCAAGTCAAATGTTTGAGGTGTTTTAAGTGTCCTTCTCATGTCGTTATAGGCATGACATAGGCATCATGGCAGTATGCTTCCCTGAAACTTGCGACACTTGTGAGCAAAATGCGACACTTGCGACACTTGTAATGACGATTTGGAAGAGGAGAAATGAGTCAACAGGCTCATGAACCTTTTTCCATCTGAAAACACTCAAAAAACTAAGCTTTTTAAGGAGAGTGCTCCCCTATACCTCTTCTGGGAGAGCTGGTGCTCCCCCTTACACTGTCTGTGAGTGTTATAAAGCTCCTTTGGCCCTTTTGAGGGAGCGCTGGTGTCCTTAGGAGCACTGGCACCCCCTTTAATCCTACTGGGGAGCGTTGTAGCACTCTGATGGCCCTTTTGATGGAGCACTACCTATTTTAGGCAGCAGTTGAGTTGTTGAGATGAATGGGGGAAGGATCTTTTCATTCTTAGAAGGCAGTTGAGCTCGAATCCCTAGTCCAGCCATGTTCTTAGGGCAGATCCTCAACTGAAGGAGGAAAATCCTCAACTTCCCCAAGGATATCTCAAGTGGTTAAAGCCTCTCCAAGGATATATAAGCAAGATTTCTAATGGTGAAAGAGGACTAGAAAGGGAGAATCACACTAAACTTATGATCTTATAAGTGGTGTTGGAATAGGGAAGAATTGCAAGCATGAAACCTATGATCTCATATCAAACACACAGTGAACTAGAGGAGAGTAATCAGTGAAGTTGTTGTCATCCATGTCATGGATATTTTGAGTAAGGGTTAGACAAAGGGGACTTGACGAAGCTGTCACATTCACATCTACGGTTGTAAGCTACTTCTGTCATTGTTCTCATTAATATGACATGCTTGGCATGTTTCTTTCTAGTTTCTGTTTAATCTCACATGAACTTGTCTATGATAGATAGATCTATTTCAAGCTAATATCAATAGAGTAGGAAGTGGTTGTACTATTGTTTGTCTACAGGGCTCATCGAGGAGCGAAATATTGGAGCTCAACTCGGAGCATCCAGGGAAAAATGCCAGTAAAAGGTACTTCTTTTCTCCTTCCTCCTCATGCATTAGTTTGTATAGATCTGAAAGGAAGTCAGTGTCCATGTTAAGCATCTTCTGTCTTAAGAGTTAAGAGTCTAGCTCTCAAGAGGAGATCTACCTGTCTGCAGGGATATTTTCCTTCAACAATGACCAAGGATGAAAATGTGGTCACATACCTTACTAGATTGACACAGGTGAGAGATTTTCTTGGAGTTGTGGGGGAGGCCATAGCTGACAGTGAGATTGTGAGGACAACATTGAATGGAGTTTCCAAACAATGGGTTGTTTTTGTGGAGGGCATTGTTGTTAGGGAGAAGCTTCCAAAATTTGAATGTCTTTGGGATGAATTTGTTTAGGAGGAGACCCAGAGAAGTTATGTACATGGTAGTTCATCTATAGGTCATGAGGAGGATAATGTGGCTCTTTCTACCAGCAACAAGAAGAAGTTCAAAAAAGGTCCCAAGGGAGGAAACAAGCCCAAGGGCGAAGGGAATAAAGACATGATCAAAGTCAAGTGCTTTGCATGCCATAAGTTTGGGAACTATGCAGGTCAGTGTCCTAACAAGAAGAAGAAACAAACAACAACTTCAACAATGGTGGATGAGTTTTACACCAAGTTTGACAAGGAGTTTTCCTTGGTTTTGTGTCCATCCACAAGGACCACTCATTCAGATACTTTCTATATTGGTAGTGGTGCCTCTCTCCATATGACAGGGGTTCGTGATCACTTGAAAGACCTTACATTGATTGGAGATGTTGATGTAGTGCTTGGATATGAATGGGATGTCAAGGCAGTTGGTTGCGGGACTCTATCATTTCAGAGGGAGTCTTTTCCTCCCATGACTTTGATAGAGGTTCTATATGTTCCAGGCTTGAAGAACAACTTAGTGTCAGTTTCTACTATTGAGGAGAAGGGATATGAGGTCTTGTTCCATGATGGGCAGGTTCTCCTTTTCCCCGAGGGGTCTAGCATTACTTCGGCCAAAGTGATTGGTACTAGACATGAGAAGTTGTACAAGATTTTGTTCCAGCCAATGAGAGCAATGATTCATACTAACAACATTAGTGACCTATGTGAGCTATGGCATAGGAGGATGGTACGTTTTCACCATGGGGATTTGAGAGTTCTGAGGGAGATGGTGACAGGAGTTCCAGATTTCAGTTCAGAGCACCATGAGTTGTGCAAGGGGTGTGCTTTGGGAAAGTACACCAAGACTAATTTTCTGAGCAGTGACAGTAGCAGCAGGGATTCTTGGTATTATACATTCATATGTATGTGGCTCGATGTCTTCGGCATCGTTGGTTGGTTTTCTATACTATGTTGTATTCATTGATGACTTCTAACAAAAGTCTTAGATTTGTTTCATGAATACCAAAGGACAGGTCTTCAGTCAATTCCAAGAGTTCAAATCTCTTATGGACAACCAGACAAGGAAGAAAATCAGAGTTCTAAGGATGGATAATGGAGGTGAGTATACCTCCAAGGAGTTCATGGACTTCTCTGTAGGAGAGGTCATCAAGAGTGAGTTGATTATTCCTTACATCCCATAGAATAATGGGGTTGTAGAGAGGAATAACAGGGCCATTGTTGGGGTTGGGAGATCCATGCTACATGATCAGGGTGTGCCACTATTTATATGGGTTGAGGCATGCTACACTGCAATTTATTTGTAGAACAGGAGCCCTCACAAGGCTGTGGGGAGCATGACTCCTGAGAGGATTTTTCTAGGAAGAATCCTGAGGTGGGGCACTTTCAAATTTTTGGGTGCATCACTTATTCACATGTCCCTTTTGAGAATAGGACAAAGTTGGAGCCCACAACAGAGAGAGGGATCTTTGTTGGGTACAATGAGACTTCAAAGGCTTTCTGTATTTACCTTCCTCCCTTGAGGAATACTGTCTTGAGGAGGGATGTCATATTTGAGGAGAACAAAGCCTTTAGGAATTCCAGGGGGATAGATAGGGGTGAGTAGTCTTCACTTTAGATTCAGGTGAGTCTGGAGCATACTACAATGACATAGAGTTCAGGGCCACTAGTTTCACTGACGACAAGTCCACAGGTGACGGGGCCATAGGGTTCAGGTTCGCAGGCTATTGGTCCATAGGTTTCAGGATCGAATACTCCAAAGTCTACTTCAAGATCATTGTCTTTAGGATATGGGGTTGACCAGGGAGAGTCCCCTCCATGGGACACTACTTCAAAGAGGAGGAAGCCCAAGTGGCTTCAGGACACTTTGAGGGAGACATAGGGTTCAGTGGGGAATCCTAGACAGGCATTAAGGGAGAGTAAACCTACCAAGAGGTTTTGTAGCTACATCGTGATGGTGAGAAGTATTCAGGAGTCTGAGACTTCCACTTTTGAGGAGGCTTCTAGTATACAAGTTTGGAGATATTCCATGATGGAAGAGTACAATTCCATCATGAAGAACGATGTCTAGGAAGTTGTTCCTATACCTAAGGGGAAGTTAGTGGTGACTTCCAAGTAGCTCTATAAACTAAAGCATGTTGTAGATGGCAACATTGATAAGTAAAAAGCTCACTTTATGGATCAAGGGTTTTCGTAGGTTGAGGGAGTAAACTATGATGAGACCTTTGCGTCGATTGCTAGATATACTTCAATCAGGGAAGTGATCTCCATTGCAATAGAGATGGGTTGGAAGATCCACCAGATGGATGTGAAGATCGCATTTCTGAATGGTCTTATATAGGAGGAGGTATATATTGAGAAGACATTGGGATTTGAGGTGCATGTGAGAGAGTGTCATGTGTGTAGACTGATGAAGGCATTGTATGGGATGAAACAAGCTCCCAGAGCTTGGTATTTGAAGATAGATGCCTATTTGTAGCAGTTGGGTTTTGAGAAGAGTGAGTCAAATCCAAACCTATATTACATTGTGGTTGGAGAGGATCCTCTCATTATTCTTCTATATGTAGATGATCTATTCATTATAAGGGCAGTGAGACTCATCAGAAGCTACAAGGAGAGCCTTGCTTCAGAGTTTGAGATGACTGATACCGAACTGATGCATTAGTTTTTGGGATTGGAGGTTTGGCAGGATCCTGGACACATCTACCTGGGACAGGGGAAGTATGTGTGTGACATTCTGAGAAGATTTCAGATGGAGGATTGCAGGCCCATGACCACTCCCATTATTACCAACTAGAAGAAGATTCATGCTTCTGAGTCATAGTTGGTGGATTCCACTTTCTATCGTCAATTGATCGGGTCATTGATGTCTTTGGTCAATACAAGACCAGATATTTGTCTTTGGTCAATACAAGACCAGATATTTGTTTTTCTGTCAACACTCTCAGTCAGTGCATGGTGGAGCCTAGGAGAGTGCACTTGGTGGCAGAAAAACATGTGCTCATGTATCTTTGTGGTACAGTAGATTATGGTCTGGACTATCAGAGAGGAGATGGAGTTCATTTGGTTAGCTATACAGATTCAAATTGGGCAGGATGTGTCAATGACAAGAAGAGTATTTCAAGGTGTTGTTTCAGATTAGGCTCAACAGTTTTGTCTTGGTTCAGTCGGAAGCAAAAGTCAGTGGCTTTGATTTCTGCAGAGGCTGAGTATATGGCAACTAGTCAGGCCAGTTGTGAGGCCTTTTGGATTCACTAGTTCCTGGTGGGATTATTCAGTGTGTAGTTGAGGCTTATCATGATTTACTATGATAATCAGAGTTGCATAAAACTCTCGGAGAATCCAGTTTTTCATGACAGGTCTAAGAATATCAATATTCGTTATGTCTTCATCTGTGACTATGTTCAGAGAAGTTGTGGAGCTACAATATATATCTACTGAGGAGTAGGTTGCAGACATACTCACCAAAGCATTGGGTAGAGGCAAGTTTGTATTTTTCAGGGACAAGCTTGGAGTGGTGAGTAAAAATTTCCTCCATAAGAGGGAGTGTTAAAATTTTAATTAAAAAGTACCTAGACAAGTGTTTCTCATCACCTAGGCAGCTAAGGGGTGAGAAAGTGCCTAATGTTGGCCCTAGCCATTTAATTTGTGAGATGCAAATTAAAAGGTGACTTTATGAATTTAGTGAGGGGGTAAGTGAAGAGACACTCAATCTCATCCACCCATATAATCCAATCTCAACAGTTGGATTAAGAAACTCCTCACCTACCTCATGAGGTCGATTAGGTTTGGAGGGCACATCCTTTGTTGAGTTGTTCATTCATATTTTGGAGAGAAAGAGAGAAGGAGATAGGTCGAGCTTGAGAAGAGACATCATTTGTAGAGCTAGGTACGCATCCCAAGGCAAATCGTAGGCACAGTTTTAAAGGAGACCAACACAACTTTTTGAGAGTATTGGCACACATTCCAAGGCTGTCGTACATCTTTTCCAGGCATAGAAATCAAGGAGGGTGTTGGGCATGTTTTTCTGGGTGAGAAAAATCCATACAGTCTATATGGACCTACACAGAAATCGAGGGACGTACTGTCATAAATTATGGGCACAATTTTCAAGGTATTTGGCACGGTTTTCAAAGCATTTCACTGCTGGTTATTTTCATACAGTTGCAACAGAAGTTTGGCATGCATGTCGAGGACAGTCCATACAGTTTTCATTGCTGGGACAACCATACTATTGTATGGATTTCTAGTTCATAAATTGATGAGCGATCTTCAGGATTGTACAGATAAGTTTGTGTAATTTATGAAGATGAATATGCTAGAAAAGAATTTCTTAGAAGCCCATAAATAATAAAATCCCTCTCTCACTGGTTTTCCCTTTGTGGGTTTTTCCAAGGTTGTTGTTAGACCAAAAATTACTATATTCAATTTTTTGAGTTTATGTGTTGTTGATATTTTATTTCTGCATTAGAAATGAAGTTTAGAATCCTCATGTTTCAATTCTAAAATTATTTTCTACTGTGTTTAATTGGCTTATATAAATTATGGGTTTGGGAATTAAACATTGGCTGAAAAATCAACGAGACTAAGACTGGGTTGGGGTCTGAAATTTTACACAATAGGGGCAGATATTGCGAGGAAGGCTTCTTGGGAGAAGGGGAATGGAATGATCATGAACACCACGGGAAGGAGGGAGTACCTGGGGGGTGGAAAAAACCACGTGATGTTTAGAGAGGATGGATTGGAGGTCATGCGACATAGAGGGTGTCTCAGATGCTTGTATGGCATGGAGTTGGGAAATAATGCTTGAATGACCTTTTTTTAGCAGCTTTTCCATGCAATGGGAACTAATGATCTCAGGGGAACTGACAGTGATGCCTTGGAACTTATATTGTTGGCCTTCCTGGTCGAATTGAATGGTTAATTCCTTAAAATCCATGAGAATGGTACCCAAAGTCCTTAGCTAGTTTGAACCCAACACAATGTCACAAACGCCCATGTCAATATCAAACATATGATATTTCTGGTGGTAGACAGCAATTTGGAGACACACATTTTCACAACACCCTCCACATTCCATGGACCCGCCATTGGAAATCATGATTTGGAAATTATTGACTACATGGATTTAGCAATTAGTTTCTTGGGCAATGCGGAGATGAATAAAATTATGGGTGCTTCCACTATCAATAAGAATGATGACCTTCCTATGCTTGATGTAGCCAATTAGTTTGAGGGTTTGGGGAGCAGAGAAGACAATGAGAGCATTTAGGGAAATTTTTGGTTCTACTTTGGGAGGGTCTAAGGGAGGGGAAATGTTGGTGGGTTCAGGTGAATCAGACACAAGGGGGGATTCAACATCCTCTTCTGAAACATCCTCCAAGATGGCCATAAAAATTTTTTTTTCCTTACACTTGTGTCCTGGAAAATAATTGTCATCACAATTATAACAAGGGCCTTTGAGTTGGCGTTCAGCCATTTCGGCCCTGGTCAATTCTTGAATCTTTAGTGGAGAAGAAGGAGGAGTGGGATTTACTAGTTTAGTGCAAGGAATAAAGGAGGGTTTTCGGTTTTGAGAAGAGACAACCTATTATTCTTCCTTAGCTCATTTAGTAGCCTCCACCCAACTCTGAGGCTGAGCCATGAGGACATGGGCATAAATCTCATCCTTGAGTCCACTGATAAAACATTCTTGGAAAAAAACATCAAACATGCCCTTTGTATGAAAATCTAGTCACTCAAAAGAAGCTATAAAGTCTTCCACTGTGCTAGATTGTTTCAACTTTGTCAAACAACCTAAATGGTTGGTATCGGTGTCAAAACATTCATAAATCTCTGCCACAAAGTGTGTCCAAGAAACATACCCTTGACGAGAAGTTTTTCTCCATTGCCACCATTGCCAACTTTCTTGATCTAGATGGAGAACACCATACCGGAGTTTGGCCAAGTCATCTGTAATGTCGTACAAAGAGAAATAATATTCCATTTGAGTTACCCAACCAGTGGAATCCGAGCCATCAAATTTGGTCACATCCACCCGTAGAAGGCGTAGGTCACGCTGAAAGTGATGAGGCTAAAAATTATTGGAATGAGAGGAAGTTTCAGCTTCGGTATGTGAAGGTGGGTCAGATAAAGGGGGATCTACAGGGATATGCATCTTGGTGCAGATCATTGAAACGACAGATTCAAGCTGGTTAGTCATGTCTTGTTTGAGTTCCACGATTGAGATGACGATGGAGGACTGCATGTTTGTATTGATGGTGGCAGCATTGGCACTGAGTTGTCTCACTTCTTATTGGGTCTCTGTGAAATTATATTGCAAGGTATTGAAGCAAGCTTCCAAGTCTTCACTATGGGTATGGGCCATGATTATGAGGGAACCGAAAAGGGGTAGGTGGGGTCAAAAATTTTGCTAAAAAATGATAGTTATGAATTTGATAAGGGTGAAGAGATAAATCCAATGGAATAGGTCTCAAATAATGGTGCAAAAAATTCCAGACTTTCTTTTCTTACACCTGTGGAGTTATACTCCGGTTTGAAGAATACTGCAGTGATGAAATGCCCAAATTCTTAACTAAGAAGAAATGTGTAGTGATTTGGCAACTCGAACACAATTGTGTGGAAATAGATCTTGTATGTTATATTTTTTGTTTCCATCCCCAAGGGTTAGGTATTCAAGGGTTATACAGACGAGGTTTTTCCTTGTTCTATAGCTCTCTGATATACGTGTGCGGTCCAACAAAAGTGCTCGGCCCAATATCTCAGGGCACCAACTAAGGAGGCTAGACTATGCCCTTAGTCGTACTACTCGACTACCTAGGTACTAGAGAGTATATTCCCAAGTATTGTTCTCAGTGGTACTATAGCAGTCAGGCGGTCGATCAATTTATATAAAGAGGGCTTTAGGAAATCTAGGTCAATCTATACACAAGTGTTGTCTGATGGGCTACCACTTGAAGGGGTACCAACGGGGTTATAAGGGTGTCCAACAGATGTATGTTTAAGTACCACTTGTATTTCCTGCATGTATGAATCCCTCAACCATGGTTTTATGCACGTAACAACAGATCTCTATGGCTTAAAGATGTTGGAATACGTCTCTACCATGAAAAACAATTATCCCACTATTTTCTGTCGAGGAAAGTGCTTTGACACCACTTGTAATATTCCAGATATAAAAAGTGTGCATAACATAAATAAAATGATAGAAATGGTAGATAAATAACAATATAACCATAACAACACCACGATAACACCAAATTGATATCAGAATAACACCAGAATGAACACTTCGATTATTGAGAGCAAGTTTCACTTGTCTCTTCGAGGGGGAAACCTCCAGTTGAGCAGAGCTCTATTACAATAATATCCAATATAACCGTTCTCATACCCTCGACTCCTATTTATACTAAATATGTCTATCAAAAGAACCATCTAGAGGAAGATCCTTCTATTAGGTCTTCTTACATTTGACTTATTCTTCCTTATTGATAGGCCTTATTAATATTGATCTTAATTACCTCAGAATATATTATTCTACCTACTTGAGGGGTTAGGTCCCTAACACATAATGAATGGAATCACTCATATATTATTCAATCCTTTAAAAAACTTCATGTGGCCATATCTTCACCACCTGTACCAAGACTCATGTGATCATAAAACAATATTCTAAAACACTTTACAATTTCATTTTGACCACTAAAAAAAGATATCCTTATGGACCACTCATGCATTCATTATCCAATAACTTTTGCATGCTAAAAAAGAGTTTTCATGCATTTCTTGAAGATTCCATGCAACCTTCTTAACTCAAATTCATGCTTGTTTTATTATGGAAAATTTCTCTCATCTCATTAAAGTTTTCAAGAATGCATACCTCCTGAATTTATGTCTCCACTGTGCATGTGTGAACCTTCTCTCTTTACGACCTTTCTTTATTTCTTTCTTAATATTTTATTTCCAACCTGTATGTGGCTCTTCCTTTGTGAGTATAGTTTGTAAATTCAATTGAACGTCCAATGATCAATAGTTTATTGACAGAGTCGATTGAATTCCTATTAGTCATGTACCATCATATATATATATATATATATATATATATATATATATATATACAGAGAGGGATCTCTCTATAAGATTTAACTTTGTTTTTTAATTTCAGATATTAGGCTAGCTAAAGAAACTGTTGGTTTTGTTGTCAAAGAGTTTTTTGAAATTGGTTGAGCTCTTCTACACATCCATTGGGCTATGGGGTCTGTATTTAAGCCAATAATCGATACAACCAGAAATGCCAAAGAAAACCTTCATTGGGAAAGATAATACACTCACTGGATCTTTATAAGTTAAAATGATGGACAGAAGAAAAGATAAGGAAAATAACTTCAACTAACAAGCAGTTAAGAATTTCTTAATTGAAGATATTGGAAGAAAAACACTAAAATCTTTTAGAATCGGAAACAGGGTATCATAGATAAATCCTGCAACATTACGCTATTCATAAAGATTAGTTCCAGAAAACAAAATGATTACAGAGAAAGGAAAACATTCACTTAGAAAATTAACGTCACCAGTGAACATATGCAAGAATCCTGTAAATGCCTCTTCTTTATTAATGGTTGATATTTCTCAAAAATATTACAGTTTTGATAGCAATAGGGTGTGCGAATAAAAAATCCTCAATACTTCCAAAGATGAAGTATTTATAATTCAAAATACAAACGTTCTTGTCATAACTGATCAGGACGTGCTCATACTATTTTTAGACTAACTAACTTAACTAATCAAAACTGCTTGATGACTCGATACAACTGTATGCTAAATTTCAGGGGTAGGTCGTTGGCGAGGTGCCTTCACAACCTCTTCTGACTGGACAGGTGACTGGATTGTGACAACTCATTTGCTTAATCTAGTAGATCACACAGTTCTTCCCATTTGAGATGACCTGGCACTGTGACTTTAAGTAATCTCTGATACACTTCATCCATGTCTGTGTATTTAGAAAATGTAGGCTTGATGATGAATATGTGTTTAATCTCATGTTGAATACTAATATCCAACTGCAGGGAATCCATGAATGCTTTGCCTGTGATGCTTCCCTGTATCCCTGCAAACTTGGAACTATCCTTGAAAACTTCAGTCAACCCTTTCTTGTAATCAGGGAGTGTCATTAGTTTGTCATTAATGACCTTCAGGCCAGGTAGGCCCTTCCTTTGGAGAGCATCTATCTTATTAAAAACCTTCTACACCCCTTGATCCATGACTTGAATCTTCTCCTCAAGCTGAAGCATGAGACCTCTTTTGGTTAGAACCCTTTTAACCTCAAGTATAGTTTCTGTCCTATCCTCAATCTTCAATTCTTCGAGTTCCTCCCTGGTCTTGGAATTCAGGAACCTTATGATTTCATTAGCTTGTGTTGGCATGTCTCCCAGCTCCATTCTGATTTTCTCCATAGCCTGTTTGCTCCTCTCGAGCAACTCATTTTGTTCAAACATGATTTGAACCATTGGTCAGATTTCATTTATGGATTTGGAAATATCTGTCCACACAATCTCTTTGACCTCAGCCAAAGTCTTTCCTGCCATTGTCTATTTCTGGAGCTGCTGTAACTCCTTCCTGATTTTCTCATTCACCTGTTTCTCTTTGGATAGACTCGTCTGGAAAGAAGTCTTTATCTCTTGGATATTCTCCACTTCTTTCTTAAGCCTGCTAATTTCTGACTCTTGCAGGTTCATTCTCTCCATAGACTTGGCCAGGTCTATTGTTCCCTCTGGTAGTGGCACTGATGCAGCAGATGGAACGGCTGTCACTGTTGCTGTACTCAATCCTGCAATTGGGATAGCACTTAATGGGATGCCTTCCATTGTCTTTGCCTTCTCTTTCTTTTTCAGCAGTCTTTCCATCTCAGCCTCCATCTCCTTTAGCTGAGCATTTTGCTCCATGAGTAACTTCAGCATCTCATCCCTTTCACCTTCTTTTTCGGATATCTCCTTTGCCTATGGGTCCTCTGTCGAAGGGAGCTTTAGTTGTTTTATTAAGGATGTGATGTCAGCATTTTTCTTTTTAATCATCTCTTCGGCCGCCTTGACGTTCGTAGGGTCGTAACCGATCTTGAGGACTAGCTCCTCTAACGTCTTTATTCTGTTGTCTTTCACGAAAGATGATATTTTTTCCAGCTTAAGTTGTGTCTGGGAATTGTTCAAAGCTACCTGAAACTTTGATGTAGAAGCTGAAGCGTGGGCCAAAGTGTGGAAAACCATCTCCCCAGTTTTCTTGTGCAGATCCATCTGATCTGTTGGATGCACATCTTTCGCTTGAAATTCAAAGGTGGCCCTTTTGTAATCTGATATCACCTTGGGATCTAGCACTTGTGCTTGGAGGTAAGCCATATGCATCCTACCTTTTTCTGTGTCAAATGATAAAAGAAGCCTATGCTGAGATGTGGATGACTGCTTCTGAAACTGGGCATACGTGCTACTAGTGAGAGTCTGGTTTTTCTTCTTGATCAAATCGTACTTTTCAAAAATGCCCAACTTGGGCCTAGTCTTACTCGGCGGAGTATCTAAGGGAGAATCTGTGGATTTTAATGCTGCTGTAATTCCCTTGTGCTGACTCGAGCGGAAAGGTAGAGTGACTGGATTGACCCCTGTGGTGGTCACTGTGGTAGTAGAAACTTCCTGTTCTACTGTAGCNNAACGGTCTTTGGCTTTTTGGAGTGAATTTGGAATTCTTCTGATGACACCTCTGTCACAGGAGGAGATGATTCATGTCGGGGCCTCTTCTCCTTGGGAAACTAAGGTGTGGTAGTGGGTGGTGCACTTGTCGAGGGCCCTTGATTTTCCACATCAACTGGTTGTTCCACGTCCATCAAAGTGTTGGGCTCCCATTCAGTCTGATTTGCGAATTTCTCGATCTCTGGCTTGCGCTCATGAGCATAAGGGACGTTATTATTTTTCACCCTCATCTCCGAAATGATCCTGCATGGATCGTAGTGCCAGGTGAAACTCATAGGGAATTTCATCTCCTTCAACATTCTATCTGCTTCATCCCCTGCACCTCGGCTATTGCAGATGAAAGAACCGATCTGCCCCTTGATTCTCAATTGTTGTTTTTTCTTTAGAGAGACAAAATGAATGTCATCTGAATTCATTATTTGCCTAATATATTCCAATGCAAAAATCCTTAAGGGAAAATATTGAGGGAGTTTGTAAGGTGCCAATTTGCACCCGTAAACTCTGATCTCAGTGTGATTCTGATACAAGTACCAGTCTCCTGTCTTTGCATCGTCCGAGAGATGTAGAATTCTCTGGACTTCATCATTTATTCATGGCTCAGGCATGCCACTCAACATACTTACCATAGGGTGGTAAAACTGGTCAATGAACACTTTCAAGTCATATTCAACAGAGTTATGTTTCAGAAGAGAAGTCCGCTGTGACTTGTTGTGGCCTCCCGTCTGCGTCCATCTTCTGCATGGAGAAGATGAACTTGTCGGCTTGAAAGTAGATGAACATGTAAGCCAGAATGGAGGAATATCTAAACATACCCTCTGTGGGGAAATTCACAAATTGTTCATGGATATTATTGGCCAAGAAGGTGTTGTAGTCGAACTGTGTGGTAGGTTGTTCGTCATTTGAGAAAATGGACAGAAAACTCAGTATGGGCTCATCTATCCATTGATCAGAATAGTAACCAAGCAGGGCACACAGAGAAGAAATGATTTGATTTCCTTTGGTAGAGAACATAGAAGAAGGGTAAGGGGGATTGGTGGAAGGAAGTGGAGCGGAAGTGGGGAGAAAAAGCTCAAATATCTGAGCTCTCTAAGGGAAAGTCATTTTCTAATATAGCTCAGTGAGGATTTCTAAGTTGAACAGGGATGCAGATTCAGCACGGGTAATTTGCATCATCTGATCAATATCTTCGGGGGTGATGAAGAAGAGGATGTCTCCAGATGAAGAAACGATGGATTTTTGGTTGGGGATGTAATGGGCTTGGCATTTGAGGGCAAACTCGGGGAAATGATGAGTCTTGGGAAATAGATACAGGGGCAAATTGGACTCCCAGAGTCCAATTTCATCGCTCTGGTCCAGGAACACCTCACGGAGCCATGACTGCAGATCAGAAAAGTTGAAACTGCAGATAGTATCTACTATCAATCGATCTTTATCGACCAAGGGAATTTTATCCAGGTCAACCGGAGGAGGAAGAAAGGGATTCTCTTCTTCTTCCACTTGTCTCGTCTTTGACACCATTTTAGAAACTGTACCTACAATAAACAATACGTTAGTGGGGTCAACTGGACTGTAGGTGAAGGTGATGCAAAAGCGATGGAGGAATAAGAGGTTTCTGGCGCGATGGATGAATAATGAATAAAAAGGGAAATGGTAGTTTTATTAAAAAATGGATGGGTTTGGCGCAGGAGAACGGTCAGCATGACAACGGGCATATTATCCAGTTATTAATGGACAACGGGCCACTTGGGATGAGGTGGCAGATGATTGTGGCCAAAACATACGAAGGGTGACGTGGAGGCAGGTGATTGGAGGTAA
>CBVK0101668415.1:0-22702 GCA_900067695.1 Picea abies
AAGAAATGTGAAATGGAAGAACCCAATTGGGCCCTCTCAAAATGGGAGTTGTGGATAATTTATATTTCAGATCTACAAAAGACAATTCATAATTGTCAGTCCAACTAAAGTCAACATATTTTGTTAATAGAAAAAATAAGGGAGAGGCAAGCTTAGAAATTTTTTTAATGAATCTCCTGTAATATCCAGCATGCCCTAAAAAGCTTGTTACCTCTTTCTAAGTTCATGGAGTTGGAATGTCCAAAATTACTTGGATTTTGGTTGGGTCTACCTGAATTCCTGCATAAGAAATGAAGTGCCCCAGCACCACACCTTCGCTCATCATCATATGACACTTTTTTGTACTTAGATAAAGATGAGACTGTATACATCTTTTGAGTACTTTTTCCAGATTAGCTAAAGCTTCATCAAAATCAGTACCATAAGGTGTAAATTCATCCATGAATATTTCCATATAGTCATTCACCATATCATAGAACATACCAATTACAGCTCTTTGGAAAGTGGTTGGTGCATTACACAAGCCAAATGGGAGAACCTTGAAGGCAAATGTACTCCAAGGGCTGGTAAAGGTGGTCTTATCTTGGTCCTGTGGAGCAATTGTTATATGGTTATAGCCACTAAATCCATCTAGGAAAGAGAAAAACTTTTTCCCAGATAGGTTGTCTAGCACCTGATCAATAAATGGCAGAGGGAAATGATCCTTCTGTGTGGCCTTATTCAGGGCTCTATAGTCCACACACACTCTCCATTTACCATTATTTTTAGGCACAATAACCAAGGGTGAAACCCACTCATTGTCTGATATAGGGTAGATGAATCATGCATTAATAAGTTTCTGGAGTTCTTCCTTAACAATCTCTTTAATATTAGGGTTCATTCTCCTTTGGGGTTGGAAAATGGGTCGACATTCTTCCTTAATATATATATGGTGGGTGCATAGTTCAGAGGAAATTCCTTTCATATCCATGTAATCCCAGGCAAATGCCTCTTTATGTTCAATCAATAACTTCATCAAATGTCCAGTTTCAGCAGAAGATAAATCAGGATTGATGCTCAGGGTTTTTCCAGGTTTGATTTCTACAATGATGCTCTTAGAACTGGCTTTAGGAAATAATTCAGTTGTTTCAGTATCTGTTGTTACAATTGAATTAACTTGATTTACAACAGTTTCAGAGAACATCTCCGAGCTCACTCCTTCCTGGGCAGTAGGGTCAAATATTCTACTCAATCGGTGGTACATGTTTTGTGTAATTGCAGAGGGGTCACTAATAAAGCTATTGATTAGCTCATCCTCTGTCTCGTCTTTGAAACTCAGAGATTTTCCTATGGTTAGCACAGCTAGAGCGCTTTCATCCTCAAGGTCCATCCATAAAGAATTTTTGGGTTCCACACTGGGCGTAGCATGAGGATAAAGGGTAAGTTTCTTGGTATCATAACCATCAGAGATGGTCATTGAACCAGATCTACAACCAATGAAAGCATCAGTTGTAGCTAACCATGGTCTTCTTAGAATTAGAGGGTGGCCCCCCAGACGAGTTTTAGGTTGCAATGCGACAAAATCAACAGGATACTCCCATGAATCAACTGAAATAACTAGATCATTGATTACTCCTTCTGGTTTGATAGTAAAACGATCAGCTAATTCTAAAACAGTAGGAGTAGGTCGAACTTGCGTTCTGAGTTGCAACAATTGTGTCATCTCTATTGGCATAATGTTAATTGTTGCCCCTAAATCAACTAATACATCTGGAATAAATGTATGTCCAATTTTGACAGTGACTGTAGGGTTTCTTGGGTTGCCATATTTAATAAGTGGGGTTTTGCCTAGCATCAATTCAAACAATTCTCCCACTACGTGTACTGTGAGGAGGTCCCTAGGTTTCCTTCTAGGATTTTTGATACAAAGGTCTCTCACAGTCTTCGCATAAATAGGGACATCCCTAATCGCTTGCAATAGTGGAATTTTAACATGCAGATTTTGCAACTCTCCTAAGAGATTGAAGGATGGTAATTCCACAGTTTTGATAATTTCCAATCTTTCGGGGAATGGAGATTCTATTAATTCTATGATAGATTTGTCAATCTCCTCTATATCAGCAGATGGTTTTCCTGCGATTCCTTATCTGATTCCGAAGATGGAGCATCTTCAATTATTGGCTCGACTATTCTCCCTTATCCTAATTTTATCTCATCACAAGGCATAGGGGTAATAGACAGAGCTGGCACATTGTGTATATCAATATTATGAACAGCCTTATTATTTGGGTTTGGGTTAGGTTGCACAAGCATATGAGGCCATAAGGGAAGATTGTTCTATGGGGCATTGGGAGGTAACTGCAGTTGTTGTTGCTGGTACTGGGGTTGGAACTGTTGTTGATAGGGGTTCTGTTGGTGAGGGTTTTTATAAGTAAGTTGTTGTTGAGGGCCTCTCCAATATGGGTTCCATTGCCCAGGATGATTTTGTTAATGGGGCATAGGTACCCATGCATTAGGATCATGATAAGGAGGTGGCATCTGATTTGGAGGGGGGACATTCGTCTAGCCATATTGAAGTTGATTGTTCACATTATTCCAATAATTAAGTGTTGCAGGAGAGAATTGAGGGTTTGTTCCTTGACCTCGTGGCTGCCATTGTCTTCTCTGTGTTATTAGATAGACAACCTCTACTTCCTCATTAGTCGCCTTCATTGATGCTTTTACACCTGGTAGGGAGGGGAGGGACATTGGTCGGTAACATGATCTAATTCACAAATAAGACATACATGGACACTATTTGGTGGGCACTCCCTTAGTGGATGTTTCTTTCTGCATTTCAAACAAAAAATGGACAATGCCTGATCTAATTCTGCTTGTTTCTGTTTGACCTGTAGAGTTTCAATTTGTGAGGCAAAAGAGTTCATCATTTATGTTTTGAAAGCTTCTAACAGATTACCTATTTTTTCTCTTGTTGCCCCTCCATTGGCTGATTTTTGTACCCTTGAAGAAGTGGTATCCCTGGTAGCTGACTTATTCCTTGTAGATCCTCGATAGCATCTCTTACAAAGATTTACAATGTCTTCATAGGATTCCTTAGATATATCTCCCTTGCCAAGCATATTCAACATATCTAAACAATCATCTGTAACTCCTTTTAGCAAAACAGTTTCCAGTATGTCCTTACTCACATCCGGATGTCCTGACCTTTGTAGATTATACTGGAGTCGCTCCACAAAATGTTCAAGGGTCTCGTCCTCCTTCTGAGACATCTTGAACAGTTCCTCTCTTCATTCCCTCGTTCGACAGTAGTCTTGGTACTTGTTCAGGAAAAGTTGCCTCATTTGTCCCCATGTTGAAATATTCTTTCCTCCAAGGCTCATGAACCATCTTAACGTGTTACCCTTCAATGTAGCTGGAAACAATTTAAGCTTCTACGCAGTGGTAGTGTATTCATAGCTTCTACACAGAATATCAAATTCAAACAGAAACTCATCTGGATCCTCAATAGATAATCCATGGAAATTTGGCAGGGATGAGAGAGGTATGTTCTTCATAGGAGCTATCCCCTATGTGGGAATATTAGTAATAGGAAAGACTAGGGTAGAGATAGTATTTTCATCATTTGCCTGATCTTCATTGTTCAGTGGATCCTCATGGTGGAACTCTTCTTCATTATCTCATTGATTTTCCATACGTGCTCTTTCTCTCCAATCAATACGAAAAGTGCCCCACTCCTCTTTAGTGACTATCTGTCTATTGATCTGATAAACAGCTTCTTCTGGCTTTTCCTTATTCCGAGCTACACTTGCTTGATCTTCAATATTCTCCAGTGTTGTGTGCTGACTTGTTGGTGACAAATCTTCAACTTCAACTTCAGCCCCTGATGAAAACGATGTTTCAAAATGGGGTAGTTCTGATGATTGAGGAATATGTCTTCTTGGAGGATTTGAAGGAAGAAAGATAGATCCCGAAGAAGAATCTGCTCTGGCTATAATCTCACCAACAAAGGTTGGCCTTCCCAGTGCAGGATTCCTTCCACCACGTCCTCTAGTACCTGGAGGGTTAGTATTTTTGGGGATACGTCCTCTTATTCCTCAATTCATGCAGACTACTCATTCCTAAGAAAAGAAAACTAATGTGCTTACAAGAATCTATAATTATCTTCCCCGACAACGGTGCCAAAATAATGTGCACTTTAATTGTCTAAATAAATAGATAATTAAGGTGTTCAATATGAATTGTCAAACCCAGGGAAGTTTTGTTATTGTAAGATAATTGTGCACAGTCTATGCTAGATTATGAAAGCAAACACTAATCAAGTTGTAGTAAGGTAAACTAACACTAAAAGAAACGGAATTGAAAAGTTGAACACTAACACAAGTTGTTGACACAACTGGAGTTCTAATCTGTTGTTGCAGAATTGAAGTCACACTTGCATAATTGAAATCTAATTTCCAGGAGAAGAATTTGATGAGTGTATAAGAATCTTGGATTATCTAATCTATTCTAATTTTCTATCTTAGTCTTGCAGAAGGAAGTTCTGTGATAATTGTTGAAAGGAAGTCTACTTAATTGCAGAAAGGGGATTCACACTTCTGTTTACTTTTGCTTGGAAATAGAGATTTAATCTAATGCAGAAAAAGGAATTAACTTTCAAAGCAATTCTCCAACAGTATACAACAATTGATTCTAACTCTCATGAGACACATTGATGCACATTAACAGAAAGGGACTGAACTGTAACAACAAATGTATTCTAGCAATGCATAAATAGATAAATCACACAACTATAAACAATCAAAGTAGTTAATCTAAAACTCACAACAGAGGGGAGTCTATGACGAAGGTGGGCCCTTTCCTTCTCACTGAATCCACTCGAAAAGACTACAGTAGGTTGGAGAAACTCAAATCACTTCTTTATTAAATCGCCAAAATGTTCAGATACAAAATGCTTCACTTTACTCTCTATTCCACAACTAATCTCTCCTACCTAATGGTTACAAAATATCTATTATTTAAAGACAAAGACATTCAGTTGAAACGGACTCAGAATAGTCTTGAGAATCGGAGATTCTCAAGTTGTTCGTATGATATAAAAGATCTGTTATCATCACAAAATCTGGAAATGATCTAGATCACCAGCGTGAGCCAAAACGTGTAACAACCTTGAGGATCCGTCTTTAGGATACGGATTTGAATAATATACCAGCTTCCAGGATCAGTGGGAATCTGTTGCAGCAGTTGTAACAGCTTCCAAGAAAGGTATGCAATTGTTGTAGTCATGTAACAGCATGCAGAACGGGCGCACAGCTGTAACAACTGGTGTAACAGCAGCAATCTTTCTTCAAGACTTAGTTGTTTTTCTTTAATCTACACATTGTAATCATTAGTTGAGCACTCATGGGTAAAATATGAGAAACTCTACCAATCAAACATGTTAAGTAAATAAGAATACAAAAGCAAGATCAATGATTCATACCTTGGGAAAAAGGTCTTAGCAAACATGATATTAGGCATTTTAGCATAGAAATGATAAGGTTGAATGAGCAAAAGATATAGTGAAAAAGGGACATTTCTGGATCCTAACATAGACTCTGTTCAATTTCTTCATTGTGTACCGAATAGTCCAATACCCACCTCTCGAGCTCATCTACATGATACTCCAGGATGTCATAAAACATTCGAAAGACAACCCCTTTAAAATATCAAGTTGTTCATCGAAGACTTTTTTGGTCATTGACAAGGATTTGAGAATTAAGTTTGGGTCTTGAACCTTGTTGGTACTTCCGGCTAAGTCTATTTGGATCAGGTTTGTGAATAATTCTTCCTTTTTTAGTATGGCTTGTTTACATGATTTGACAATGACCTCTGGGTTCTTAACTTTCTTTTTCCAACATGCTTTTAATTGTTTGGTCCGCTTTGGGGAGGGGAGATTCTCTTGTCTTCTTTTCAAATCCGAGGTGTTGATGGCATGGTTGGAAAAAGAGGTCAGCACTTGTTCACAGAAATGTTGAACATTTTTTAAATTCACCTGCAAATGTTCGTGCAAATCATTTGCCCTCTTTCGAAAGGAAGTTATAAATTGTGATGTTTCCCAGGCTTCAGTAACTAGCTGCATTCTTTTCTTTATGTTATCCTCTACAAGGGATCTAGACAATGCAAAAAGGGTGGAGGATACTTTTATCTTGGCTGCAGTGGTAGCAGGCATGTTTTTTTCTAAAGGACTGGCAAACTATGGGGTAGCAACGAAAGCCTCCTCAAATTCCTTGACACGGTCTTTTAGTCTGGCATTCTTCACTTCAATTCCTCCAATGGAATCATCAAGAGCATCACCAGTTACGCGGTGAAATAGGGAGATTTGGGACAGGTGCATTTTCCTAAAGTTAATCTATGTTCAAGATTTGCCTTTCCTATTAGTTACATCTCTCTTTTCAATGACCATATTTTTAGATTGGCTGTCAAAAACAACGCTCTGGAATATGAAGGATTCATCTTCATCAAAAATGTCGGTCATAGTTATTTCCATTGCGGACAGACCAACTTTATGCATGTGCTCAGTTTCAATTTCAAGTTGCATCTGTTCACTTTCAATTTCGGGTTCATCTGCCTGCCCTATAAAAAAAATTCTCTTCTTCGTCTGTGGAACTTTGTGACAACTATCAATTTTTGTGCGAGGAGGGTTCTTATCTCCTCCTCCATTTGAAGATTTTTGGGTTTCTTTCTTACTAGGGTGGGCCGTTGAAGCGATGCTTCGTAATGTCATGCTCTTGAGAGTGTTGGCGAGGGACTGGGCACTCTTCTCACTGGATACTTTTCCCTGATGTCTGTACAATTTAGTCGCACTTTGCAATGTCTCTACGTCGCAAATGCCAGAAGCAGGATTGTTGTCATCATTGTCCTTGTCTTCGGTCAGCGTCTATGGATAAAAGAGTTGTTAAAGCCAATTGCTAGTAAATGTTCTCGAAAAATCCCATTAGGGTCAAACTCTTTTAGCCTTTCATCATATGTTAGGTTCAAGTTCTTGAAATGGCCTGTGAATTCATCAATCTTGTTGACATTTCTGCGCACGAAGTCTCCGACTTTCTAGGGCAGAGGAATGACCTGGTTTTTTTTCTTGTCATGGAAAAAATGCAACCAGTGGTTGTATTGCCTAGTTATTTCTGCAACAAACATCTTGTTCATGATGTGGCATGAAAGGAAAGCAAGATTTTCCTTGGAGCTAAAGACCATTAGTACACTGTGATTTTCCTTTTGTTCAAGTTTTCCCTTCTTGTTAAAAAACTTGGTTTCCTGGCCAGACATCCACGGAGCATCCTTCCCTAACAATAAATCTTTGAAAACTTAGACAAAGTCATTAAAAACTTCATAAAAACAATGGGATGCCTTGTGCCTCCACAGGACCTGGTACCAGAATGTTACTGGGTCGAATCCAAAGTTTATTTTCTTGGAAAGAGACAGTTTTGGAAACGGACAACAATGCACTATTGTGAAAATCAAGTAGGATGACATATAAAATTTATTCGATTATTTAAATCGTGACAACTGGGAACCGATTTCAATGGAAATTAGCTTCCCCCAATCGAAAATGAATTGTTCCTTGACTATGAAGTACAAAATAAACATAATTATACGAGAAATGTTTGTCGTGGATGCATGTCCCGTTATTCTTGTAAATAGCCAAGCGATTTCCTGGAATGGATTTCTAAAGGAACTTACCTGTAGCTTTGTGATATCTTCAGAAACTATTGTCGGGTCTTCGAGGAACTCAGCTAAGATGTCCAACCCGTTATCATGTTTTTCTAGGAACTGCTTGCAGTCTTGTCCTTTGAAGGTCAATGTTGGCTCCGACGATTTTAACATCTTGCAGAAGACCTGAGGTGAAAAAGAAACAGGAGAATGGTTGCGCAGTGGAATAATTATTTGGCTTGGAATATATTTTTCGGCGCACCAAGAGACCACCTCCTTACAGTCAAAAACCTCAAGGACGTAGCCTACACAAGCGATTCCAGAGGTCCAAATCACTTTGTTCTAGGCGGAACGAGATGAATAGTGAAAGTATGCCCTAGACCACTGGAAGTTCTGGTCCTGATGTTCGAAGATATTTACTCTATCTCAACAAAATTGTTGTCGACCTGCTACCATAAGTTTACAAGAACATTTGTTTTCTCCAAACGATGAATGAAATGAAAATTTGGAAGGGATAATATAACGTTGCGTAAATCTTGGTCCAATGAGTGTGAATGGGAGATCTCCTCAAGACTTTTGCTCATTAATGACAATTTCGACGGTTGTTGCATGATGCGATGTTAACATTAAAGACTAGTAACTGCACACATAGAAGTGTGAACATGGCGGATACGAAAATGAGCGATTAAGCATTGTAGATTTCTTGAACGGGCCAACGTGACGACCCGTGTTTGAGATGAACAATCGGAAGGGACAATATAACTATCCGCAGATCTTGGTTTAATGCGTATTAATGGGAGATCTCCTCAAGCATTTCGCTCATTAATGACATTGTTGATGGTTCCTACATGGTGAGTTGTTAGCATAAAAGGTTTCTAATTCCATATTAAGAAAGAAGTACAGAGGTCGCAGGGACGGGAAAGAGCAGTTAAGGAGTATCTAATTATGGAAAGCGGTCGGGACGGCTTCAAAATAGGGTTACAAGGTACAATTGTTCGAGGTGAGAGCACGAGGGTCAAATTGTATGTCTTAGAACTTTTTGAGTGCAATATGTGTAACACCGAAGAGGGTATGATGTGACAGCCCAGAGGGCAATTTGTATATAGCAGAAGTCCAGGTAATGTTTGCAGGACATGAAATATTGGAGGTGCAAACGTGAGCTCTCCTATCCGGGAACCCGCAATCGAAAAAGGTGGCTTAAGTATGGAATAGAGAAACGGATGGGCGGCTTTGTTTTCGCTAATATATTGAAACTTGTAATATATATCCCATAAAGAGAAAATAAGAGAAGATAAATTAATTTAAATTCGACGAGTCCAGCTTTAATTAAATTTCACTGTCTCGTCTACGCTTTTGCTTTTTAATGGCGGTCAGTACGGATGTTGCATGATGAAATATTGGTAGTAAACCTTGGTCGGGCACAGTAAACAGTGCCTAAGAATTGGAGATTTTGTGAACCCGCCAACCCAAGGAACCGCAAAAGATATTCCATGAAATGGGCAAGTATGGAAAGTCGTCGAATAGGCCTCAGAATCAAGGCGACAATGGTTCCCCAAGAGACGTGACTTCTCGAAGGTCAAATTGTATAGTTGGGACTTGAATGCAAAATGTGTAGCACGGAAGAGAGGATGGTCATTAATGACATGTTTAAGGTTCATGAACAACGAAGTTCTAGCATTAAAGCTTACCAATTGCATTTCCAAAGAGAAGTAGGAAGGTGGCGGGGACACAAAACAACAAGTAAGGAATGGCTAATTATCGAAAGTGGTTGGTGATGCTTCAAAATAGGGCTACAAGATACATCTAGTAGAGGTGAGGGCCCGAGGGTCAAATTGTATCTCTCGGGCATGATGATGCTTTCCTATGGACAAACTATATATCGCAAAACTTCGAGTATTGCTTTCTAGTCATGGAACATTGGAAACACAATCCTGAGACCGCCAGTCCGAGAACCCGCAATCGAAAAAATCTCTAAGTATGAAACAGGGATACACAGTAAATGTACAATGTCATGGAAATACAACCAACTTGGGGCTAAGTATTGAAAGGAACGGTGGACGGTTGGGCTCGTGACAAGGCATTCCAGTGGACAAATTGTATATCGCGGAACTCTGGGCACTGTTTGCAAGTTGCGGAATATTCCAAACACAATTTTGAGGCCATCAATCTGGGAACCCGCAATCAAAAAAGTGTCCAAGTATGGAATAGGGAAATGCTGGCCCGGACTTGTTTTCGCTAATATATTGAAATTTTACCTGGAAAGATATTATTTGCATGTTTCTTAACAAGTTCTGTAGGGATGGTTAGTCCTTGAGACTTCGGCTTATTAATGACGATCCTTACAGTTGTTGCATGATGGTGTTTTAGTATTAAACCTTTGGTGTTGCATATTTGGAAAGAAGTACGAGGATGGCCGAAACAGGTAACAATGACTAAGAATTGGAGATTTCGTGAACCCGTCAACACGAGGATCCAAAATAGGATGACAAGGTCTCCCGAGAAGATGTGAGGCCCCGACGGTCAAATTGTATCGCTCGGAACATTTGAATGCATAATCTGTAACACGGAAGAGGGGACGATGTCAGAATCTAGTAGTCAATTTGTATATTGCGGAGGGTCGGATGCCAACTATTTTGTACCAGTGTGTTCAATTGTCACTAGTAAGAGCATAACTAATGTATATTAGGATGGATAGGAAGTTAGTGGGGATGGAAGGCGGCGACAAACACTTTGAAAAAATTGTGAACCATGGTAGAGTGAATCTTGCAAGTTCGAGGAGTCCACGATGGAATTGTAGATCACAGAAGTTTTGAGTGAAAGATGTATATCACGGAACAAGAAGCAGTAGAGTTCAAATGCGTCAACCCGGCAACCATGGCCATAAAATTAGCTAAGTATGGAAAGGAAAAACAGTCAGTCGGATTCGTCATGTGAGGATATAGATGGAGATGAAGATATGTCAGCTCACCAATGTTGGAACCCATGATCATAGAAAGGAGACTAAGTATATAACCAGAAAGCGATAATACACGGGAAGAAGAAAAGGGGAAAAGGGCTAAGGAGTTCGCAGTGGAATTGTAGATCATAGAAATTTTGAGTGCAAGATGTATATCACGAAACAAGAAGCAGCAGAGTTCGAAAGCGCCAACCTGAAATAGTTACTAAGAATTGGAGATTTCGTGAACCCATCAACACGAGGATCCAAAATAGGGTGAGAAGGTCTCCCCAGAAGACGTGAGGCCCCGACGGTCAAATTGTATCACTTGGAACATTTGAATGCATAATCTGTAACACGAAAGAGGGGACAATGTCGGAATCCGGTAGTCAATTTGTATATTACGGAGGGTCAGATGCCAACTGTTTCACTAGTAAGAGCATAAATAATGTATATTAGGAAGGACAAGAAGTTAGTGGGGATGGAAGGCATCGACAGATACTTTGAAACATTTGTGAACCGTGGTAGAGTGAATCTTGTGAGTTCAAGGAGTCCGTGGTTGAATTGTAGATCACAAAAGTTTTGAGTGCGAGATGTATATCATAGAACAAGAAGCAGCAGAGTTCGAAAGTGCCAACCCGACAACCGTGGCCATAAAATTGGCTCAGTATGGAAAGGAACAGCGGTCGGTCGGATTCGTCATATGAGGATATAGATGGAGATGAAGATATGTCAGCCCGCCAACGTTGGAACCCGCGATCATAGAAAGCCGACTAAGTATATAACTAGAAAGCGATAATACATGGGAAGAAGAAAAGGGGAAAAAGGCTAAGGAGTCCATGGTGGAATTGTAGATCATGGAAATTTTGAGTGCAAGATGTGTATCACGGAACAAGAAGCAGCAGAGTTCGAAAGCGCCAATCCGGCAAATTCGGGCATAAAATTGGCTAAGTATCAAAAGGAACAGCGGTCGGTCGGATTCGTCATTTGAGGATATAGATGGAGATGAAGATATGTCAGCCTGCCAACGCTAAAACCTGCGATCATAGAAAGGTGACTAAGTATACAACTAGAAAGCGATAATACACGGCAAGAAGACAAGGGAAAAAGGGATAAGTATCTCACAAAAGAACATCTATTGTTTTTTTATTAATGCCAATCCTTTTGAACCCCTGGTGAGTTCTCACTAGTAAAAGCATAAATTGCAGATCATGAAAGTTCTTTGGGTGCAAGATGTATATGAAAGAACAGGGGACATAAGTGTTGGATATCGCAAACCCGGGACCTTGTGATCAGATAATTGGCTAAGTATTGAAAGGGACCACGGTTGGTCGGGCTCATGGTGTGAAGATATAGATAAAGAGTTGCTAATTTGCGAATCCAGGAGGTTGTGATCATATAGATGAGACTAAATATAGAACCACAAAGGGATAATATAGGGGGAGAAAAGAGGAAAAATTAAGAGAAAGTGTTTATATTTATTCCAATAGTATTCATATTAATATATATTAATAGATTATTTATGGTCCAAATGCAAATCATCTTCCAATTTGCAGGATCATGTTCAGTTCACAAATTTCGATGAAATCCATAAGCAACATCTATTGTTCGTTTATTAATGCCAATCCTTTCAAATCCCTAGTGAGTTCGCACTAGTAAAAGCATAAATTGCAGATCATGGAAGTTCTTTGGGTGCAAGATGTATATGATGGAATAGGGGACATAAGTGTTACATACCGCAAACCAAGTACCCGGTGATCAGATAATTGCCTAAGTATTGAAAGGGACCGCGGTCGGTCGGGCTCATGGTGTGAAGATATAGATAAAGAGTTGCCAATTTGTGAATCCATGAGGTCGTGATCATATAGATGCGACTAAATATAGAACCACAAAGGGATAATAGAGGGGGGGGGAGAGGAAAAATTAAGATTTTGTATACATTCCAGCGGACAAATTGTATATTGCGGAACTCCAGGCACTATTTGCAATTCGCGGAAGATTCGAAACACAATTTTGAGGTCATCAATCCGAGAACCCGCAATTGAAAAATTGTCCCAAGTATGGAACAGGGAAATGCTAGTCGGGACTTGTTTTCGCTAATATATTGAAATTTGTAATAGCTTTGCCATTACCTGACAAGATCTTCTTTGCATGTTTCTGGACAAGTTCTATAGGGATGGTTGATTCTCGAGACTTTTACTTATTAATGACGATCTTTACGGTTGTTGCATGATGTAGTTTTAGTATTAAACCTTTGGTGTTGCATATCTGTAAATAAGTACGAGGATGGGCAGAACAGGAAACAGTGACTAGGAGTTGGAGATTTCCTGAACCCGCCAACGCGAGGATCCAAAATAGGGTGACAAGGTCTCCCCAGAAGACGCGAGGCCCCGGTGACCAAATTGTATAACTCGAAACATTTGAATGCATAATGTGTAACACAGAAGAGGGGACGATGTCGGAGTCCGGTAGTCAATTTGTATATGGCAGAGGACCGGGTGCCAATTCTTTCCTACCACTGTGTTCAGTTGTCACTAGTAAGAGCATAGTTAATGTATATTAGGAAGGAAGCGAAGTTAGTGGGGATGGAAGACAGGGACAGATACTTTGAGCGAATTTAATGTATTCGAGGAGCCCGCGGTGGAATTGTAGATCATGGAAGTTTTGAGTGCAAGATGTATATCATGGAACAATAAGCAGTCGAGTTTGTAAGCGCCAACCCAGCAACCGTGGCCATAAAATTGGCTAAGTATGGAAAGGAACAGCGGTCGGTTGGATTTGTCATGTGAGGATATAGATGGAGATGAATATATGTCAGCCCTCCAACCCTGGAACCAGATATCATAGAAAGGTGACTAAGTATATAAGCAGAAAGTGATAAGTGATAATGGACGGAAAGAAGAAAAGGTGAGTTCGTATGCACCAACCACGGCCATAAAATTGACTAAGTATGGAAAGGAACAGTGGTCGGTCAGATTCGTCATGTGAGGATATAGATGGAGATGAAGATATGTCAGCCCGCCAACCCTGCAACTCACGATCATAGAAAGGAGACTAAGTATATGACCAAAAAGCGATAATGGACAGGAAGAAGAAAAGGGGAAAAGGGCTAAGTATCTGACAATAGAAAATCCATTTTTTGTTTATTAATGCTAATGTTTTCAAACCCCTACTGGGTTCTCACTAGTAAAATCATAAATCACAGATCACGGAAGTTCTTTGGCTGCAAGATGTACATGATGGAACAGGGGACATAGGTGTTGGATATCGCGAACCCGAGACTTGGTGGCCAGATAATTGGCTAAGTATTGGCCAAGAGAAATTTTTGATATTTATTTCAATAGTATTCATATTAATATATATTAATATATTATTTATGTTTCAAATGAAAATCATCTCCCAATTTGCAGGATGTTGTTCGGTTCGCAAATTTTGTTGAAACCACGGAATTTTTGAGTGCAAGATGTATATAACGCGACAAGAAGCAGTAGAGTTTGAAAGCGCCAACCTGGCAACCGCGGCCAAAAAATTGGCTAAGTATGGAAAGGAACAGTGGTCGATCTGATTCGTCATGTGAGGATATAGATGGAGATGAAGATATATCAGCCCGCCAACCCTGGAACTCGTGATCATAGAAAGGTGACTAAGTATATAACCAGAAAGCAATAATAGACGGGAAAAAGAAAAGGGGAAAAGGGCTAAGTATCTCACAGAAGAAAATTTATTGTTTCTTTATTAATGCCAATCTTTTTGAACCCCTGGTGAGTTCTTGCTGGTTAAAGTATAAATTGCAAATCACGGAAGTTCTTTGGTTGCAAGATGTATATGATGGAACAGGGGACATAGGTGTTGGATACCGCAAACCCGGGATGCGGTGGCCAAATAATTGGCTAAGTTTTGGCCAAGAGAATTTTTTTATATTTATTCCAATAGTACTCATATTAGTATATATGCAAGGATATTATCAAATAGAAGAAGCTGCAATATATACAAGATATTGAATAGGAACATGGCGTCAACACTTGAGTTGCCATGTTGTAATAGTCATTAATTCATTCTATTTATGAGACCCGAAGAATGAAAGCAGGACGGGTCCTCCAATTTCTTTCTTTAAGTATAGGATCGGTGCCACATAAGTATGGCCTATGACAAATTATTCTTCCATGTAAAATGTAAGGAATGAATAGAGTAGCCTTTATTTAAATTGAAGTACTAGGCAACAAAAAGAAAAGCTTGTCGTCCATGTTTAACAACACGAAGGGAAAAGGTACAAAATAAAATGAAAAGCAATAGCAGAGATTGGAAAACACCATAACAAAATAAAACCGCAAATATTCTATTTTCAAATAAGATGGGTTACAAAATACAGCTGAGATTATTTTCCACAATGACTGGGATTTGGCCTACTGCCGACCAATAAAAAATATGTACAATAATGAAGCTTGTTGACAGTCTTCTTGACGATCAAATGCTTGATTCGTAAAAAACAATGAATTGAATATCAATTTCGAGTCTTGGACTTAATTGGTGCTGCCAACTAGATCTATCCCAGTTTTTTGAATAGCTTGTGTCTTCTAGATATGGCCTGCTTGCATTGGTTGGTTATTCAACATTCCATTCTTCGTTAAGTATTAATTTCCCTCTGTCATCGAAAACTTGGGGTTTAAGGTGCCTTCCTTGTAATGTTCCTGACCATTGACATCCGAGACAACTTAGAAATGTGATTCAGGCCCAATTCAAAGTCGTGGGAGTCGTTTTATGTGACATCAGTTATTGGAGAAATAAATCTTGTTAGGCAACAAAAGCCGAGACAGGAAAAAAAAAATCAATTATGTTGTGACTGTTATTCTCCCTGTATTCGATCATCTGTTTGGTTGAAAATCCTGCCTGAAGATTTGTATGTTGAACTTCTTTGTTGTATTACAGTAAATTGGAAGGAACATCCAAGCCAGATGCAAAATCTTCTTCTGTTGAAGTACATGACTTCTTCCGGCAGCATAGGTTTGGCAAGTGTATCAAATGTTACAAATCACATCAAAATATATCTTTCGTCATAGGGGTGCCAGACATGGCGGCCCACAGAAAGGTCTGGAATGTTTAGGGGTGGCAGACATGGCGGCCCACAGAAAGGTCTGGAATGTTCGGAAGTGACACCAAATATTACTCCATGCCTGAATACACTCATTAGGAAATTATAAAATTGGATACCAACCAACGTGAGAAACTGTATGGGCGTTTGAATCAATATTTTGAAATTACAGAACGTTTTATGCCAAAGTTGTAATAGAATTGACAGACAACCAGTTCTATGTCAAATAGTGCTGAGTGACCTCTGGATGCAGCAAGAGACTTGACATACAATCAACTTTTGATCCAGGTAGTTTCACCTTTAGGCATCTACATAGGCGGTGACCCCAGGCTCCAGATAGCTTCAGCCTCGGACATTGACATTGGCGGTGGAAATGGAAACAATTCTATTGACTGCACTGTGACAATGCAGTGAACAAACAGGGTTTTCATTGTCAAAGTACTTAAACTGCAGGATTGTCAAACCTGCAAAGAACATCGACTTTAGTGTTGCTTTCTCACAAAATCTACAATGTTGGTTTGAGTCCATAAATATTTGGATGTTGGGTGTCTTGTGCGATAATGACCTTGACATTAGGCACATGTCAGACATTTATTATCTGACATTGCAGTGTTAATGAAATTTCCATAGTGCACAATGACTCAATTGCATTGGCACAAACAATATTAATTTTGTGATTACTTAACATCCTTGAAGGACGTGAACCCCAAACAATGCCTAAAATTTTTTGAACAGGCGTCAGTTCAAAAAAATACATTGTTCTATATTTAAAAAAAAAAAATTGTATGGTTTGAACATTTTTTTTAATCAAATATCGCATAAACTGCAACATAAGAAATGCATTTTCCCCATCCAAAGCAAGGGAAACAACACGAAGATTGACATTAGGTTGAAACAGATCTGAAAACACACCACTACATCAAGGTCTCTTCTAAAGAATAAAATAAGATGATTACATGAAGATGGAAGTAAAAGGTGATTTTCAGAAACCAAATAATTACCTGAACACTCAAAACCTCTTGCAGAAGGTGGTAGTATAAAGTAATCCTCAGAAAATGTTGCAAAGTCCATAATCCAGTTATATGCGTAGTAGTAGTAAAATAAAAAATGTGCAGTAGCATTAGACAGTTGATTGTATGTGGAGTCTGAAACTACATCCAGAGGACAGTGAACAAACTTTGACAAAGAACATGCCTTTCTGTCAAGTCTGTTATCACACCCAGAAGTAGCTCAGCAAACTTTGAAATAGAAACTTTTGTAATTTTAGTATGTCGTTTTATCCACCCATACAGTTTATCTTACCCGCTTCTAGGTACATTCGTGAATGGAGTAATATTTCGTGTCATTTCCGAATATTACAGACCATTTTTCAAGCCACGATAAGTGCGACTCCTCTGATGAAGACAAATTCTTGTGTGCTTTGCAGATTTCAATACACTTGCCAAATCTGTGTTGTTGGAAGAAACTATATACTTCAATGAAGAATCATTTTGTAGGTGACCTGAAAATCCCTTCCAACTCCCAGAAAGAAAATAAAGAAGATCAACAAACAAATCTCCAGGCAAGCTTTTCAACCAACCAAAGCATCGAATACAGGGAGAACACCAACCAAAAGATACTTGTGTTTTTTTTTTCCCTGTCTGAGTTTCTATTGGATAACAGAGTTTTTTTTTGGCTCAAATCTCACGTCACATAAAACCAGTCTCTCTTCTTTCATTTGGGCCTCAATGGCATATCTAAGTTGTCTTACATGTCCATGACCAGGAACATTAGAACAAAGGCACCCTAAATCCCAACTCTTTGATGATAGAGAGAAATGGAAATAAGTATTTAAACGCAACGTTGGACGATGACAGTATGATATTTCATAGATTTTGGTTTAATTCGTCTTAATGACAGATGCCCTCGATCTTTTCTCTTATTAATGCCAATCTTTTCGAATATGTGCATTGAATAGTGACTAATAGCACGTAATAACGTTCCCATATCCGAGCAAATTCTCAAATCTTACAACATCTAACATATGCACAGTATTAAAGAGGGACATGATGTCAAGGCCTCTGTGGATGACACGTTCGTGGATGGTAGCGAGGTAGTACAGTATTGCACTGTTACTATGATGAAGCCTTTAAAAAAATAAAAGGGCCAATATTTGTTTTTTGCAAATTCAAAATGCAGCCAAAAAAAATTATCAGATCCCATAATATTCACCTGTCTATGCATTCTAATGGGAGATGTCCTCGAGCTTTCCACTTATTAAAGACAATATTTTTGAACTTGTCTGGTCGGTTGTCACTTTTGAAAGCATAATTAATGTCCATTGGGAAGGGCAGAAGGTAGTGGGGATGGAGGGGAGCGACAAAATGCTTTTAAAATTTTCTGAACCCAGGAACACTTGAACCTGCAAAACTTTGAAAACTCGACTAAGTATGGAAAGGTAGGTCAGACAAACAGACTCATCGTAGGTAGAGTCAAGGTTGCGAGTTCGAGGAGTGTGGGGTCGAATTGTATAGCATGGAAGTTCTGGGTGCAATATGTATACATCAAACATGAGTTACCATAGTCCGATAGCACCTATCCGCGAAGCCGCGTTCATAAAATTGGCTAAGTATGAAACTGAACGGCGGTCGGTCGGAATCGTGATGTGAAGATATAGATGGAGATAACAATTTGTCAGTTCGCCACACCGGGAACCCACGAGCACAGAAATGTGAGAAAGTATAGAACCAGAAACGCATAATAGAGCGGAAGAACAAAAGGTAAAAAATGGGAAAGTTTACAAGAGGAAAAAAAAAGGGAGAGAATAACTATATCGCTCAGACAACAACACTTACTCTCATAACTACGAAACCATAGTAAGACATAAACCATGGAAAAAACATCGCCAGCTATGAAATATAGTTGGAGCCCGACAAACTCTGGTTGAAGCCGTAAGAGATGCAATTTACATCGACTGCAAAATTTTGTATGTTATTTTATCTTAATAGTATTTTATGGGGAGCCAACTGCAAAACAATGTAACAACAAATCCAACTGCAGATGCAACACCCCAACATTGCAAAGCTTAGGCAAACAAGAGAAAGCAGCAAATAACAACCCAGTTAAGAAGCACCAAAAGGCCCAACTGCAGTCGCAGGACTCGAACCCTGCAAAGTTGAATCAAACAACAATAAGCAACATCCATCGAACAAAGAAGCAAGCACCAACCAGTCAACCAAGAATGTCACAGTTCCAATCGCGGTTGCAGAACCCCAAATGTGCAAACTGCAACTAGACGAATGTGCAAACAAGAACAACAACAACAGGCAAATAAGAAATCAGTGGATATGGAAGAAGCAAGCATGAACCATTGAACCAGCAATGTCGTTGAAGTACAATATTGCCTAAATTGATTGCAGAGAACATTGCATATAAAAAAAAATGGAAGAAAATGTATTGTAACAAGCCTGCTAAGTAAACATTTAACGCTGTGAAGCATGTTAAGTAAACATTTAAGTCTGTTAGAAATGCTCTGTAAACATTTAAGAAAGAATGCAGTGTGGCGGGTCTCTTACGTGCCAAAAAAAAATTATTATAATTTATTATAAAATAAAATTAGTAACAATAGTTTGAATAGTAGAGAATGTATTCGAAGGAAAAACTTTGGATATGCTAGCATATCAAAATTGGGATACATTTAGCTAGCGGAAAATGCTAAGACAAACATTCGATCTGATGCTAGCATTAATCCACTTTCAAGCAATGCATAAGAAAAATATATGATTCAAAAAGACTGTATACGATCAAAAAGTTTGGATATGCTAACATATAAAACATTGAGAATAGTGAAGCTGGCAATAAGACCTCCAATTTGTTATCCAATCAGATCATTACATATGTGGCACTTTTTATTATATAAAAATCAATGTTTTTAGTTCCCTAGCTCCAACAATAGATATTATGCAAATATTTGTAGTCAATGGACAAACTAATATGAATTCAACGAATTATCGATCGCTATAGTCCCTCTATGCTTACAGCAGGGACTAATAACACTTTTTTAATATGTTCTATGTGTTATAGTTCATTGTATTGTTAATAGGTACTTGTGATAAGGATATAACTATTATATTTATTTGTGACAAATAGAGGTGGTTCATTCTTATAAATATCTAGGCATCCAATTTGATTGTAATTATAATTGGAACTATTAAGTGGATAAATGAATACTAAGAAACATGAATGTCCAAAAAATTAGCTATGAGTAGCCACATTAATATAAACATTGATCTTGTAAGGCATGGAGTAGCCACTATCACTTTTCTCTTACTTTGAGGTTATGCACAAGTAATATATTATTACAATTTTTAAGTGTTTCATAACTACTTTAACTTTTGGTTTTTGACTACATACAACTTTTACATCAAAACAATTTTAAGAGGTAGGTATAAGCAACTTTGCTACTAATTTCACTTGTTATACTTATGCCTCCACTTTCTTTTTAATGGCATATACTACTTTTGTCTTTTCTTTAATGATTCCACGTTAAATTTCTTATCAAACTAAACTCATGATATTTATCATCTAATGTGTTGGCATCCTCGGTGCCCAAGTCAAGTAGCGAGCATCAAACCTTATTGAAACGATATTGTGAACCAACATACAATACCTTGAACCAACTTGTAGTGATACCCATTCAACTGCTCACCAAACTTTTTTGAAAGCAAAAGCATAAATCATTGCCTCGCTAGTCCAGTATTTTCCAATGCTGGGGTCGACAAAACATCGTTTCTTTAGGCCAAGGGTTCAATGCTTGGGAGAGACCAAGAAGATCTGATTCAACGATCAATAGACTATAATAATGAATATGGAGATTCCTTTGTGTATGTGGAACATTGACTTCTTGCATTTGCAGACTGATGTTTTCTCCATGACATCATATTGGAGATGTGCATTTGTGGAGCAATTGGATTCTCTTGTGTGGATGCAAATGAAGTATTTGGTGCACGACAATGGCTTCAAAAATTTTGTGCAAAGCTCTTTCCTCTTCTAGAATGGTGGTTTTCCATATCTAAAACTTATTCCAGAAAATATATAAAAAAAGGAATTGTCAGATTTTAATGAAGAAGGAATTGCCATATTTTTGTGGACCTTGGCAAATTTTCCAATGCAGATAGCCTTTTTTTTTCAAAAAAAAAAAAATTAGATCTAACACACAACTTTGTGAGATCTAAAAAAAAAAAAATATTTGATTCTAGATCTACAAATATCCTTAACAAATCTACAATGATTCTTGAAGATTTACAAAAAATGGGAGATCTAGATTCTATCACAATAAATTTCAAATAATTTGATGAATTGCAAATCATTTTCCCTGACTTGAAATAACGAAATACTTCCTTGCTGAAAAAACCAGGCTTAACCTTTGGAGTCTTCTTATTCACATCTCCATCATGGTATTCTCATCACCATGACTCTCTCATCATAATAGCATTCTCCATTCTCCTTAACCATGGCTCGGATACCATGTTAAACTCCAGAAGTGTCCTTGGACACACAATTTTATTCATCAGGGGAAAATATTATTACATATTGGGTGAGAGGAAGAGCATATATATACCTCTCATGCCTTATCTCAATATGACAAGTTTCCTTGATCAACAACTTAAGGATAATCACTATGACAAGGATGTCACAAGGCCAACATACCAAATACACAAATTCTAGAATAACTTTATCAATCTAGGAAATAATAATTAACTAAATAAATTTTAGGATTATTAGGCTAACAAAACCATCCCTATTAACCTTTAGTGATGAAGGACTGCAATATTGAAGCTGATTTAAAACTTGTTGGGTCTCCATGATCAATAGGTGAAAGGTATATTTATACTTTCAAAATTTTAAAAAAATGGTCTTCATTTGGAAAAGACATAAGTTTAGAAATGCACCCCAATCATTTGGTTGATGAGTGACAAAAAAGCAGATCAACAAGGACAATTTTTTAGTAGGACCATATATGATTCAATAAATGGAGGAGTAGATGAACTAAAGGAAGCACAAGATAGACAGAAAATTTATGTGAATGCGCATAGAATCAATCGAAGTTATAAAATCGGGGACAAAGTGTTTTTGCAGGTGAAGTCGCAATAGAGTTTAATCAAGTTTGGAAAGGGAGAAAAATTATCACCGCAATACATTGGACCATTCGAGATTTTAGATAAAAAGGGACGGGTTGAATATCGTATTTATTTACCTACATCTTTAGAGTGTATGCATAATGTTTTTCATGTTTATGTTTTGCATCATTACATTTTCAATCCTTCGCATGTTATTCATCTAAGTTATTTTCATACGTCGGATGAGGTGACCTTGATGGTTGAACGAAACTGCATTTTGGACTAGCGCACTCGATAGCTTTGAGATCGTTTGGTCGAGCAAGTAAAGGTATAGTGGGATAGTTATAGTCCCAATTCTACTATGTGGGAGGGCACAATTGAGATGCATCGACAATTTCCTTATATGTTTTGAAACTTCAGGATGAAGTTAAGAGGGGGGGTTGTAGTGCCCCATTTTACCTGACTGCTTTTACAAAACCAAACTTATTCTTTGAGGGAGTTTGTTTGCAAACAACCTGGTTAATAAATTATATTATGACATTCAGACACAATTTTTATTTGGATCGATTAGATTTAAATTTTAAAAAGGGTTTAAAATAAATGCATCAGATGCTTTGATGAGTACTTATTGCAATGATTGTAATTGGAATAATAATGATTATTCAATCGATGATTTACATGAGATTTCATTTTATATATATTTGCAGTTGTTACTAACAGTTTCCGAGTTGACTGGGAACTTAAGGATATGTTGATGTGGGCATCGTCGACGAGACTCTAGAACTCTAGATTGAGTCAAGGAATAATACTTATGTGATAATTTTGATTTGAGTAATCAAAATGATTAATGATAAATGATGACAAAAAGTTTTGGTGGATGTAGGCATAGGGATTATGTAAATATAACTATAATTG
>CBVK0101668445.1:0-26447 GCA_900067695.1 Picea abies
ATTTGGAGTTGTTAGCCATCATGTATGCCCTGAGAGTGTGGAGACACTACATGATTGGATGAGATTTCGAACTAAAAACAGACCACTATGGTTTACAACACCCTTTTTACGCAAAATGACTTGAACGTGCAGCAAGGGCATTGGTCAGAACTGCTTATCGATTACGATTTTGATATTTCCTGCTTAAGAGGAATACTGAACAGAGTCACAAACGCGTTGAGAAAGAGACCACACATATTTTCAATGATACCTCTTCAAACGAATCTACGTGAAAAGATTCTAACTACAACACGATGTTGACTGATATAAAGAGGGTAAGGAATTTCGGGCAAGACCCCATGTTGGTACCAAAATTGAGGGATATACTATGGATATGGACAACCACAAATCTTTGAGATATAATAACCAAATTTACTTACAACCCAATGACAAACTGAGAAGTTGGATCCTATGAGAAGCTCATAGAGTAGTGTACATGGCTCATCCAAGAGTCGTGAATATGAGGACAGACCTTAAGCCCTTATTCTTCTGGAAAGGATAAAGGCGAGCATCGTCAACTGCGTGGCAAGATGTCTAGAAGGTCGGTAGGTGAAGGTTGAACATAGACATACGACAAGATTGCTATGACCACACACTATTCCAGAATCGACATGGGAGGTCATTTCAACAAACTTCATTGTTGAATTGCCACTGATGGTAAGGAGGCATGACTCGATTCTCGTGACAGTTGACACTCCGACGAAGAGTTCACACTTTGTCCCTGTGCGTACGACACATTAGGCGCCAGGTATAACTAGAGTTATTTCAACAAGATTTTGAGACTGCCATATGTACCAAAGGAATCGTATCAGATAAGGGATTCAGTGTTTGCTAGACGATTTTGGACGAGTTTCCCAAGAGGCCTTGGGAACACCAATGAGCTTTAGTACAACATGTCTTTGAGATAGATAGGTTGACCGAAGGAACAAACCAATTTGGGAAGATTGTGTTGTGTATGTGTGTGTTGGACCAACATAAACGTTGGGAATAGTTCTGGCTGGCGGTCAAGTTTGTGTACATCAACAACCATCAAAGCACCATTAAGATGGCGCCATGCGAGTTCTTTATGGGTGACCATTTCACATGCCTTTGAGTTGGGATCGAATCGAGGATGGGGTCCTGGTAGGATTAGAAGCGATCCAAGAATTGAAAGAAAAATTACAAATGATACAAAAGGGGATGAATGAAGCACAAGATCAGCATAGGTTTGTCGATGCGCATCATGTCGAACATAATTATGAAGGGCCTAATGGTTATTCGTGCCTCATTCTTTGAGGCATTCCGTGATGTTTATATTGTATCTATGTGCGACTTTACTTCAGTGATCCTACGCATGAGGTTGATTGAGTTCTTGATGAAAATTGGGTGAGGGTGCGCTTATGAAGGAACCAATCCACCTTTGGGACCATCGCATTTGAAAACTACAGTGTCGAACTGACGATCAGGTCAAGGACCAGTGGGGAGATTATAGTCCACACTCGGCTACCGGGGAGAGTGCATATGATATGCATCAATAGTTTCCATTTTGTTGATAGCTAGACATTTAGATATTGTCAGATGCTTTATTTCTGCACTTGTGTACTGTGAAACTTTGGGATGAAGTTTAAAACAAGAGGGGGGTGTATGTAACATCTTGCTCTTGCACGCACCTGATTTGACTTATTCCTTGAGGACACTTGTGTGCAAGTGATCTGGTTCATTAAATGAATGATTTCTTTGCTTATGGATTCTGATGAGGACACTGTGGATTATGATGTCATGTTATGTTATTATGTATATACAAGTGTTATTGACTGGTTTCTCTTGAGTGTGTAGGACTCTTGACCGATTGAGGATGCTGATGGTATCGATGGACCTTCTTGGACTCCAGATCGAGTCAACGATTGGACTATTTATGGTTTGCCTATTTTTTTATTGCATATGTGACACATGGAAGATATTATGATGTTGTTTATGGATCGCTGACATGTTCTTGTTGATGGATGCATGCTTATAATAGCTTGTTAATCAGACCCACATTTGGAGTAAAGGGGTCATGCATACCAACTAGAGATATTGAGGGAGAGGTGTGGCAGCAATCCTGCCACATCCTACTAGCACTCCAGCCGTGGCTTGAACTATAGGTTAACAATTACCTAGTTCGAGAGATCCATGATGGCGTGGGGGCAGACTGTGACAGTCGCTCATGATGATTCTAAAGGGCACGTAATAAGGTAGGGTCCTTATTCCTTAGAGGCCCTTAGTCTCCCACAAGTTCACCTGATGGGGTATTGACTCCAGGGGTTTGAATTCTACCAAAACTAGTCAAAAGGCGAGTGGCACCCTTGGAGCACGTAGTGCGTCTTGAAGGGCACATCGCGCAAATAAAACATGAATGAAAGCGAGTGTCACCCTTGGAGCACGTAGTGATTCTTGAAGGGAACGTGACGATTTTAACTTTGGAAAGTTAATAAACCCAGTACCTAGAAAACTATGTAGGACCTGGTCGGCCTTAAAATGAATGATGGTATGAGTAAATTTTAATAACTATTTTTTCCCTTAAAAACCATCGCCTAGCCTAGTGAATTTAAAACCTATGTCTAAGTAGAACATGTGAACAAAAACAAACTAAATGGACATTTAAGAAGAAGGGGTAAAAAAAATTCAAACATTAATAATTAAAGTAAAATTTTAATGAAGGATTAAATTATTAAAAGGGCAAATTGTTGTTTATATCTAAACTTGCTAAATGCAAGCAGAGACAGGAGGGAGCGCAAGCGCGAAGTAATGAAATCAGATTCTTCTCCTCCGGTTACGATAATCCTAACTAAGGTTGTGCTCATTTATCTTCAGTTTAGTTACATTTTAATTATTGGCATATGCATTTGAAATTTTGTTCAAGGTTGACATTTCCCTGATATTGTTTAAACAACTGTATTTTAGATGCTACTCTGTGAGAATTTCCAACCTTATAGCTTCATTTGTTTCCTTAATGATTGTTTCTCTTTCGGGCCAACCCTTGCGCTGAAATAGTTGTTGTTTTTTTTTTTTTTCTCTAAATTGATCTTGCTTTGATTGTTCATCCCTATCGGACCCAACCATTTATGTGATTTTCTGGCTTCTAATAAAGGCATTTCTCTTATCAAGACTTGACTTATTTTTAAGCTCCTATCTCAGTATTGTAACCCGTGCTACTGTTCCACATCAAGAATGTATAATGCCTTTTATCATAAACTAAAGGTTATTGTTAAGGGAAGGAATTCCCTTAAAGCTCTCGCTGATTCTTCATTTTACATATATATGTTTAGAGGTGTATTCATCCATTCTCTTGGAAGAAAACCGATCATTTTTACTTGAGATGTCACTCTGATCCTTCGATTTTTAAATTTTGGGGTGTTGGTTGAGACTAATACCTCATTCTACCACCTTTATCTTGATCCCATCATCTTACCCTTCTGAAGATTATGATAACAGTTTGCCGGCTATTTCTGTCCAATCCAATCCTGGTGTATTTTCTACAGGCTGCAACAGAGCGATCTGGTTCTATTTGTTGTCCTTGCGTTGGCTCCTCGAGTCTTAACAGTTAACCACTCTTCCCACGTCCCAACTCTGTCGTGGAGATTGGTATTTTTCATCCGGCCCAACTATGGGATCAGAACCCTTCGATAGACCTACCACAGAGTAGAGAAATCAGTGACCCCAACTCGGACGCTGTGGTTCGAGGTCGTTGTTCATTTTCATGGGTGTTCAGGGTGGAACGAATCCCCTTGACGCAGGGAATTACATTTTCGAACACAGCCGCGGGTGAGAGGAGCCTGGTGCTGTTAAGTTAGGTCCTTACACAGCGAAATAAACAAAACGAGTTGCCTCACGCGTGAGAGTGAGAGGTTGGGTGGGATATCGTTCATACTCTGACCTCTTTAAGATGCGCCCAACATACTCTTCGTTGCAAGATAAGTTCAGACTTTAAATCGATAGATCTATCTCTGCCAGAGCTCGACGAAATTCCCTTTTTCACCATTCGCCCAGTCCCCCGCTGCTCGTCTGTGTGTGAATTCTTCGACAACGAGTTTGCTGTGTTTCTCTTCTGGCAGCGTTTTTGTTGCGTCCCCTCCTTCCCCGACATCCTCACCCTCCCCTCGGCATGATTTATTGTGGGAACCCCAAGGATAATAATTGTGAACCCTTATTTCGCGAACCATATTTCCTAGAGAAAAGGCCAGGTCCCTTCTTGTGTCGGTTGAACCTCTAAAATATTATTTATTTTATATTTCAGTTCAATATTTTTCCCGTTTAAAAATTTATATCAGTTTACAATTTACATTTTAAGGTTATATCAGTTGGTTATCAGTTGGTTGTTAATATTATGGTTATAGGTAGTCACACACATAACTAATGCATGATAATATGATTTTTATAAGTTAAATTCTTCTCCTACGAATGATCAACTTAGGCTCCTAACTTTTATTTCCACCATTGGTTGCTGAAATGGATATAGCACCTCTGTAGTTAGAATGATTAGGTGACTCCTACAACCACCTTTAAAATGATCTTAAATATAAATTATGTATGTTATATAAAGCGTCGTGTCTCTGGTGATTATAAATACAAGAATGCAGTATTTGCATAGTGCAATTGTAAAGAAGTAATGAGATTGTTGCTTGTGGAAAGAAGTAGATCCTGATGGACAAAAATATTGATGGTAAAGCAAGAAATTTCCATAATATACAATTTTTATTGTTGCTGAAATTTAATCTATAATATATGTATTAACACTTATATTATCTGAAACTTTCCCATCTTATATCAGTAGAATATATTTTTAGTTATTATTTCCATGCACGTTTCTTTAAAGTAGTATGATATTGTATTTTAATTTATGGTTAGTTCACAGGAAAAGATCAAAACAAAATAAACAAGGGAGATAGCGCTTATGAATTGATGATTAGATCTTAGGCTTTACGCAATCAAAAAGTAACGAATGTAATTGTCCTTCCGTCATTGAATAGCTTGATTGATTTTAGAATGCTTTGTCTGGTTCCATACTATATGTATGAGAGATAAGGATGGTTGGAATTCTTGTGCATCGGGTTTTTGTGTCTGGTATGATGGTTAGTAATGATTATCTTACGCCTTGGATTATAAATTGGTAATTACCTTGCACTTTGATTAAACACGATGTATGGATGATGGTGGGTTAGTTTACTATTTGCGCCATAACAACAATTTAATTCACCTTCAATTACTCGCACGCAATGTAACTATGGGGATGCACGATTTCCTAAGTTCTTAGTTTAACTGCACTCCTTGTAATGACGTTGGCATATGCCCAATTCAGTACTTGGATCACACGCGCATCTCGGATGTTAATGACAAATTGTAAATTTTTTACTTCTTCGCACATTGAACCTAATCGATGATTTATTGGTGCCATGGATATTTCTGTGATTATTATTGGAATGTTTGCGCACATTTGTTAATGATGGTGCATGTTTTAATTTAGCAAATAAGATTGAATGCACGTTTGAATAATGTGTTGTATGAGGTTTAGATCTTACTAGTTTTGCGTGCATTGAAAATGTATTGTAATAAATGATAGTTTAGATGTCATAACTCTTGCACGCCTTGGAATAATTATCGAACTGTTGACTTCATTGCGCCTTAATTTATGTGTGCTTGACTGATTAGTAACTAGATTTATCTCACACTTATTTTAAGTTGTCTTGTGAATGTTCTGGGATTATTTACTCTAGCGTGCAATGATTAATCGAATGTTAATACATGTGATTGATGGGGCGATGATGTTGCTCCTAATTTGATGTCATAATTTCCTAATGCAGTGCTAAAAGAAAAAAAAAATGATCTGTTGTATGTTGCTTTTTTTCGTAACGTTGGGGCCGTTACACTAGTACATGAGATGGACAACTCTACATTAGGAGAGAGACTAGACGATGTCGTAGTACACCAACATCTTCCATACCTTGCACATAAAGTTAGGTATTAGAGACTCCAAGTGACACCTAGTTCTAAAGTACCACAGTGGAATACATAGCTATATACAAACATATATGGATTTCCTATACATCTCCTCACTAGGAGTTGCTTACCGATATGTTGTCAATATTGAGAAAAAGTTCAAGAAAAATAATAAGCATGATTTCAGTTCTGCAAACCCTTCACAAGAGAAGCATAGTAAAGGTGGCCCTAACTCCCAGAACAAATGACAAATAAAGGATGGTCAACCCTAGGAAAACTAGTCCAACACACAAGCAAATAAGGGTAATGGGAAGTCAAATAAGGACACTAGAAAGTGGTGTGATCTCCACAAAATCCCTTGGTACAATATTGATGAATTTCACTCCCAACAGTGATTGGTGGTTGAGATGAAATCTTCAAAGTCAAATGTTGGCTCAAACTCTGATTTAGAACTAGATAGGGGAAAATGGATTATTGACGCAGAACTTAGTGTCACAATATCTACCACAAAGGTCTAGCCAGAGGAACCATAAGGTCCTAAAGAAGGGGAACACCTCTTCCACTCACAGAGGTGGGTGAAGGAGACCTTGTTGTAACAAAGAAAATTTTGACTAAAATTTTCTAATTTATCTCAAAATTTACTAAAACCCGTCAATTCTTTGACATCCTAAGACTTCCATGCCTTTGATATGAGAGGATTATGATCTATTTATTCCATTCTACTGTTATTTATGTTCTAAATCTTATCTACCTAGTTTATCCTTTTCTTTACCTTTAAAATATGGAATCCTGAGTTGAATGATCAAGATTTGTTGCTTGGTGACAATGGGTATCCAACTGTCTTATTTACTTCTAAGGGATCTCCCTATTATCCAAGGGACAACTTGCATATAAATTTGGTTCAAAGATATATTGGGATGGTTTCTAAACATCCAAAAAACATATCAAGTTACAACATTCTTTCTGGCGTCGTTGTTGGGTAACGAAGGTTCGAGATGTTTTCCTCGAGATTTTATCAAGATCAAATTTGGTTCTTGAAGGTGAATGAGGATCATACACAGGCTATGTGGTTATTGACCTGGAGACTCCATTGTGATTTCACATGCGACTCCATTGTGTTTCAATGTCAAGTTCTTATGTTTCCAAGATAGTTGTAAGGTATGCTCCTTTTGATTTTTCAAATGTACCTGGTTTTCCTAATTTTATGCTTAGCACAGAAGACTGGGTAGACTACCTTCCAAAATTCAGAGAAAATGATCATGAGTCTCCATTTCAACACTTAAGTATTTTCATGAATGCATGCTTCAACTAGGTATTTTTCATGAGGATGTGCTCATGAAAATGTTTATGATTTCTTTGGAAGGAGATGCTCAACAATGGTACAAGTCTCTACCTCCTGGAAGTATTTATTGTCTAAGAGAATTTCATGCATGTTTTTATTATCACTGTAGAATAATTTTCAGAATTGAACTTCTTTTAGAAAATTGTTGCAATAAAGAATTCAATTCAGTAATAGAGCATAAAGAAATTGATTATGACATTACTAAACAAGAAAGGGAATTACTATTGAAAATGATTATTCACATATTATTATCCCTTCTATTAAAAATCATAATTCCATTGAAAAAAAAGTCATTGTTGATGCAGAAATTCAGCCACCGACAAAGTCCATTTCAACACCAGTACTTTCTAAGCTTCATGTTGTAGAGGAAATTCCTCAAGATCCAATCTTTGTTTTTGAAGGGAAATTTTCAGAATCAATATGTTCATGTATCTTCACCAATTCAATGCTATACAAATAAGAAATTGATGAATATTTTCAGACAGAGGTTTTGTTTCCCTTTGCATCTGAAAGTACAAATTTTGGATCTCTAGAATATGTACTAGTGGAAAAACCTTACTTCATCAAAAAACAAAGATTCCAGGAATCGAGTTCAGTCATTTGTACGAGGATAGAGTTGTGGAGGAAGGATACCTACCTTTTATCGTTGATCAAGAGGAGGTAATTTTTTGTGTCTTTCGGGATCCTATGACAGTTCTTATACATTTATCAAGTGGAGTTAATTTTTATTTATCCTTTCACTTTAAGTATGGTTTTAAGATGCACATTGATCTTCAATCATCCATACTTCTTTTTTCTTCTTTAAATGTAAGTGTAAGGTATTATCATATTAACAACAAAATATTTTGTTGGTTTTATTGGAAATTTCATATTACTTAATGAGTGAAGTTGTTGCTTATTAGAGTAGGAGATCAATGTATATAAATAAGCTCGCACTCGAGCATTTATTTCAGTTCAACAATAGAGAAGTTTGTTTTCATTTTGCATTGTGAAAAATATTTTGGTTTCCAGTTTGTACACACGGCTTGGTGTAGTGTTAAATGACGAGTAGAGTTTCATAACAGAGGAGAAAGTTCCAAAACAGGTACAGGGTTACCGGTTCATATGTTTGTAGAGTCCATGAATTCATAGGGTTATTGCAGAGATAGACAGAGGCAAGTTTTCAAGAAATGAGTGAACACGTGTGGTCTATTGTTCTTTGGTGCCTTACAAGGAGCCACCATCCCCAGTTGGAGCCTAATGTCGTAACATATAAAATTTTGACTAAAATTTTCTAATTTCTCTCAAAATTTACTAGAACATGTCAATTCTTTAACATCCCAGGACTCCCATACTTAGTTAAAAAAAAAAAACTTTGCACGTGACCCTTATCCTTTGTGTTTTTGTTGAGATAATCTTCTTTTCCTATTTTTCTCTTATCTCGATAATGCTAAAATGGACCTTTTTCCAAATTCCAAGCCTTTTCCATTCATCATTATCTTACCAAAATCAAATTCCTAAGTCCCGATTTTATATACTATTATCTCCATTATTTTATGCCAAGTTTATTATGATTCAATATTATTTCATACTCATTATATCTAAGTGGAAGATCCGATTATTTTCTAAGGGATATCGAAGACCAATATACCACTGCGCCCCCTCCCCCCCATGCTTGACATTTAAACTAAAGGAAAGGGACTGCAAAACTTAGCTATGGTCAAAACTCAAATGACCATAGTTTTCAAAAACCACACAGGCCACCGCCCATAATTGTTGTAAATGGGAATACTATTCTCATAAGAAGGTAATAAATGGGAATAATATTCTCATCAGAAAGGATTGTTGGATAGGTTGTGAAAACAAGCACCTCCTTCATGACAAACTCATAATTGAACTGAATAATCAAGGTTTTTTATACTTGAAACATATTTGGGTCAAAATGTGGTTGGAGGCCCGAGACCTGGGATTGGCCAACGATTTTTCTCTTTAATGGAAAACATATATTGAGGAATATCCAATGCTCTATTTTCCACCTTTCATATCAGGAAGACAAATTACTCTAGTCCCCAAAATCCAACCGAAATTTACAAACCAAAATGGGTCTACAAGGTTTTGTCCATGGATCACAAAGAGGCCCCTCCCCCCTGGTTGGGTAAATCTCTTTGGAAACACAAATGTATGGAAAATTATAAATTATTCATGTGGATTCTCCTCCACAACAAAGCCCCCACTTGGGATAGGCTTAAGAGAAAAAAAAATATTGGGTCTGACCATTGTAGCTTGTGCAAGTCTGAAAATGAATCAAATCAACACCTCTTCTTAGAAATCCCATACACAAATTAGATCTGGATCGAGCTCAGACATGGTCTGGACAAGCCTATTCCTTATATGGGGACACAATTGAAGTATGGTTAAAGTATTGGCTGTCCTCCCCAAGGGTATCAGACTTTAAATCTCTCCCTCTCATTGTAACTTGGGCTATTTGGCTGGCCCAAAATCACTATCATTTTTAAGACAAACTCCTCCCTCCCTTCTCATTGCTCCATAAAATATCTATCCATCCTATCCTCCTTCCCCCAATCCCCCTCCACTACTCCAAAGTAGCCCTGATACAACAATTCCATCTTTAAGGACCTCCCTTCGGATTTTTTCGATGGTGTTTCCCAAGGACAACCCACCCTTGGAGGTGTGGGAGATATAATTTTCACAACTGAAACATCCTCCTTTTCCTTCACAACCAGTCTAGGAACTACCATTAACAACTACAATGATTTAATGGATCTAAATCTTACCCTCCTTCTAGAAAAATAAAAAGGAATAAACCATTTGCATATTTATGGAGATTCATAAATAGTCATTAATTGGATGACAGGAAAAACACTCTGCACAACTACACACTATGGTCTATCTACAATGAGACTTTGAGACTCTTAAGTACTTTATCTCACATCAATTATTCTCATGTACACATGCATCAAAACTAGGAAGTTGACAGACTCTCAAAAGCTAGAGTGGAGATGGCTAGGGGAGCATGAAAAATATGGGAAAAGAAACCAAACTCTTATCGGGGTTATCTTCTTGATCCTAGATTCTAAATATGATTAGATCCTCAATATTTTGAGGATTAGCAAAAAAAATTCCATGAAATTATTTTTGTAATTATGTTCATATCAATTCTTGATACAATAAAACAAATGATTACAAAAACTTCTATTTTTTTATCCTCCTTATTATAGAATAATGCCCACACGGACTGTTTTTAGTAGCAATTATCTTGAAATTGGTATCCTTGGACCAGAAAGATGATAGATTCCTAATTTTGATCTCTCTTTAGATGCCCTATGCATCCTTTTGATGGCTTAGCAACCTCTTGACTTCCCTTTGACATCTACAAATGTTATTTTGTTTTATATGTCATAAAATTACCATTTTTTTTCCTTGATATATATATATATATATATATATATATATATATATATATATATATATATATATATAATATGTGATTTTATTGTTATAGTAGCATGGAGGGTTGTGTATAAATACTTTATGTTTGTTACATTACCTCCCCTTGAAATATTATTTTTCCTCGAATCATAATCTGGGAAAGGTTATGTATCCATCATTTCCTTTATTTCTTTCACCCGATGTTATGTTCCTTATGTTCTAATAGTCAAAGAAATGAGACAATATGATCTTTAATGAAGTGAATAGAATGTTGTAATGTTGAAGGGTCGGTGCACCCTAGTTCTATCCTCTGTGGAACTATACATTTATATGGTTATTTGATATAAATTGTTGTGTTATCATTCCGAAGATGATTTTTATTTTGAGACACAATCATATTAGTATTAATATTCTTCGGGATGTATTTCAAATACTCTATTTGTGAAGATCAATGTTGATATATTGATTGGTTAAAGTGTTGGCTCTTGTGAATGTTGATTAGGTGTCCTTGCAACATTTCTCACTCCTTCTTTACTATTATAATATCTCATGGAAATAGATACTAATAAATAGTAGGTTAACACGTATCTTCTCTCGAAACCATAGTTGATTCTTTTATTCTATTGAGCGACATGATCCATCGATCGGTGAATCTAATGTGGGAATGATAGTTTTGAAATCCTTTATTATGCTTCCACAATGATTAACTTTAGTGGATAATTACTTTAATAATTCCATGCCTTGATATATGTCTTATAGAAGCTCCCAAAATGGTAGCAAAAAAGTGCAAGATGATCTAAAAAATTTCTTATGGTTTCTTAGAAGTGGGGTAGTATAATATTATGTAATTCTTCGTCATGATAACTGCAAATTTTTTTAATGTTGGCAATGATTGATCTTCAAAAAACTTTAATTTATGGAAGTGAAATATTCAATTTAAAGTGGAATAATCTATGTTCACTGGAATTTTTGTACTTCAAAATGGTCAAATATTTGTTTTTGGTCAAATACCTAGAATCAAGAAAACTCTAAAATTTATGTGTTTCCAAATCATCAGAAGTTCCCTCAAAAGGGCTTTGATACTAATGTAACAAACATTAGTACATCTGTGGATTATATATATAATTCAGGTGGATATTGGTGGCCACCCACTTGTTCCACTAATTTAGAATGGTTCCACATCTTGGCAGGTTTTTGGGTCCCAAACTTCCAGGGCCATTTTGAGACCCTAAACGACATTTTTTTGACATGGCAATGTCCAGTAAACAACCAAAGGCATGTATTGGGCCATTTGAAATGTGCACTTCTCAGTTAGACCTTTCCAATGGGATATCGAGTACCACAAATGAAGATAGTATGCAAAAGTAACATCCCCAAGAAGTTGATATATCAACTAACCACATCAAGGCCCACAAACCTTTCGGTGTTTCATCTTCTAGGGTTAGGTTTTTGGATGTTTAGGGTTTTCTCATTGATGTTTTATGTTAAAAGGCATTTCCTGCCTCTTTGTAATGTTTTTCTTATGAATGAGCATAGCCGACACATATATTTCTTTAGGGGTAAGATACCACCATTCTAGCTACTTTGGGTGCTTTGCATTTTACAGTCGTTTGTATTCCATTCATTAATAGAATCTGGATTTCACTAAATTTTTGTGTTGCCTGCTATATTTGCATTCATATCTCATTGTGTTATGAATATAATCTAGATTAGTGGTATCAAATAAATCTTCTCTTTATTGTTTCTTGGTGCATTCCCTGACGAGGTCAGGCTATTAGGAGTTGGGTCTTGAACTAGTTGAGCTTGGGGAAAAACACTCCTACCAGCCCAAATAGCCTCCCATGGTGGGAGAAAATAGAGATTATGGAGCAGGATATTCTATCAAACTATTGCTCGAGAAATTCCTCACATGATAGAGGAACGAGATGATGGATAATTTCTTCCCGATCCTTTAACGACTGCCAACAAAAATGGAGGCTCCTTCAACCAACAATCACTTCAGAGGTGCGACGCCCTTCAAGATACATGTTAACTTTCATATTCCTTTATTTGAGAGCCAGATATATGTTAATTCTTTGAAAAAATGGTTAAGTCTACTAAAGGGTTATTTCATTGTCCAAAGGTTTTCCAATAGTGAAAAAATCACCTTCGTGCTCCTTAAATCTCTTCCCCCTGTCATAGATTGGTGGGAAACTTACTATGAACAACAAACAGAAGATGAGTCTGCAATTTTGGGCCAAAACCCACTTGGGAATATTTTATTGATTCCCTCAAGGAGAAATACTACCCTATTGGAAACTATGATGACTAGTACATGACGTGGACAAATTTGCATCAAGGGGGAGACTAGATGGTGTCATAGTACACCAACATCTTCCATACCTTGCACATAAAGTTGGGTATTAGAGACTCTAAGTGACACCTAATTATGAAGTACCATGGTGGAATACATAGCTATATCCAAATAGATATGGAGTTCCTATACATCTCCTCACTAGGAGCTTCTTACCAATATGTTTTCAAGATCAAGAAAAAGTTCAAGATAAAGAATAAGCGTGATTTCAATTCTGCAAATCCTTCGCAAAAGAAGCACAGTAAAGGTGTCCCTAACACCCAGAAAAAAGGACAAAGAAAGGATGGTCAACCCTAGGAAAACCAGCCCAAGACACAAACAAAGAAGGATAATGGGAAGTCAAATAAGGAAACTGGAAAGTGGTGTGAGTTCCACAAAATCCCTTGGCACAACACTCATGAATGTCGCTCTCAACAATGATTGGTGGCTGAGATGAAAGCCTCAAATTCAGATGTTGGCTTAGAATCTGATTTAGAACTGGATAGGAGAAAATTGATCATTGACGCAGAACTCAGTGTCATCATCTCTACCACAAAGGTCTAGCTAGAGGAACCATGTGATCCTAAAGAAGGGGAGAACCTCTTCCACTCACAGAGGTGGGTGAAGGGGACCTTGTTGTAACATAGAAAATTTTGACTAAAATTTTCTAATTTCTCTCAAAATTTACAAAAACTCATCAATTATTTGACATCCTGGGACTCCCAGGCCTTTGATCTGATAGGATTAGGGTCTATTTATTCCATTCTGCTACTATTTATGTTCTAAATCCTATCTTCCTAGTTTATCCTTTTCTTTACCTTTCACATATGGAATCTTGAGCCGAATGATCAAGACTTGTTGCTTGGTGACAGTGGGCATCCAATTGTCTTATTTACCTCTAAGGTATACCCCTTTGATCCAAGGGACAACTTGGATCTGAATTTGGTTCAAGGATGTATCGGGATGGTTTCTAAACAACCATAAACCATCTCAACTTACAACATTCTTTTTGGCGTCGTTGTCGGGTAATGAAGGTTCGAGATATTTTCCCCAGGATTTTATCAATATCAAATCTGGTTCTTGAAAGTGAATGATGATCAGACAAATGCTATGTGGTTATTCACCTGGCGACTCCACTATGATTTCACATTCAACTCCACTATGTTTCAATGTCAAGTTCTTGTGTTGCAAGGATCGTTGCAAGGTATGCTCCTTTTGATTTTTCAAATGTACTTGGTTTTCCTAATTGTATGCCTAACACAGAGGACTGGGTAGACTACCTTCCGAGATTCATAGAAAATGATAATGATTCTCCAGCTCAACACTTGAAGTATTTTCTTGAATGCGTGCTTTTATTTTAGTTCAGCAGTAGAGCAGTTTGTTTTCATTTTGCATTGGGCAAAATGTTTTGGTTTCTAGTTTGTACACATGGCTTGGTGTAGTATTAAATGATGAGTATGGTTTTAGAAAAGAGGACAAAGTTCCAAAACAAGTACAAGGTTATAGGTTTATACGTTTGTAGAGTCCATGAATTCATAGGGTTATTACAGATATAGACAAATGGAAGTTTTCAAGAAATGAGTGAACACATGTGGTCTATTGTTCTTTGGTGTTTTGTAAGGAGCCACCATCCCCAGTTCGAGCCTAATATTGTAACATAGAAAATTTTGACTAAATTTTTCTAATTTCTCTCAAAATTTACTAAAACCTATCAATTCTTTGACATACGAGGACTCCTTCACATCTGACCCTTATCCTTTGAATTTTTGCTGAGAAAAGTTTATTTTCCTTTTGTTATGTTATCTATCTCAATAATGATAAAATGAAACTTTTTCCAAATGCCAAGCCTTTGTCATTCATCATTATCTTACCAAAATCAAATTCCTAAGTCCTCGTTTTATATACAATTATCGCCATTATTTTATGCCAAGTTTACTATGATTTGAAAGCCCCCAGCATGCTCTGCATTTAAACTAAAGGAAAAGGCAGAATAACTTAACTATGGTCAGAACTAAAATGACGTGGCAGTAACATATGGATTGCTGCCCTTCGATGGTTTTCGAAACCACAGAGGCCACCCCCCATAATTGTTGTGGTTCGTCGATTTGGAGGACACGTATAGGATCAGTACCAGATGGCTACTTTTGTAGTTACAAAGAGGCAGGATCTTTTAAATCTTCACATGGATAATGAAATGATTTATGGCAGAGTTTAAATATGCAATTCAGAGAGGTGAAATCGGAGCTTGCCAATATCATTCAGGTTCAGAAACAATCTAAGAATGTGGAATCGGATATGTTGCAATCTTTTATAGACTCCAAGTGCAAAGTTGGTCGTCCAACAACTGAAAGTAAGGTCACAGGTCTTCTAATCACTGCTCTTTTTGTTGGCCAACATATCAATTCTATTACGTCAAATTGAACTGATGCATACCTCTTAAGCTATAAAAAATATTTGTCTTCTGTCCTTAAGTAGATATGATTATTCTGGTTGGAGTGTTGTCCTTAAGCATATACATCATTCATTGGTTTGTGAGACCTTGAGTATTCTTCTTCAAGTGCAGAATCGTCAGGAATGGGAAATTCAGCATGGAAGCCTTTTGGGGTGTCAAGTATCGAGTTACAGTTTGCCAGGATATGCTTCAAGAATTGCTACGTATTCTACCTGCCATCAATATTTTCTTGGAAGATTGAGATGATGATGTGAGGGAAGTTTTAGCAGAGGCCCTGACACCTATGGCATCAATCGTGGTCTCCTTCTCTGGTCAAATGTTCAATATCATTCTTATGAAGCTAGGGGATATTGTGCTTGATCTCAATAATTTGAGTCCTTCCACAGGCAGTGTTATGCATTTGCTGGCAGAGTTGTATTCAAAATCAGAAGAGGTGGGAAAAAACTTTAGGATCCATACTGACAGTGTAGAGGTAGATGATTGACTTGAATGAAGTAATTCAGTCGAGAATAGTAGTTGCTTTGTTATTCAATTTTGAATCAAAGGTACTTTCCAATACATATAAGCTCGAATCCATTACAATATATTCATTTTTTAGCATTATTCATATATTATAGGAATTAAATTTTGATGGGATGACAATCATTCCTCACGACTATCAAAGCTACACCCATTTGACCTACTTTTAAAATATAATGAAACTATTACCCATTTGACCTACTTTTAAAATATAATGAAAATATTATACAAGATGCTCATGTAGGTGTTGGTATAAATGGTTTGGAGAGCATGTAGGCAGTTATGGTAAGTGATTTTGCTATTGCCTAGTTCCACTTTCTCACAAAATTACTTCTTATCCATGTTGTATATTAGAATTTCGAAGGTGTCCTTGGATGGTGTGCATTGACTCGACCGATGAACACAAAACTTGACATGATCGTAGCCCGGTGTTATGGTTTACCACAACTCTGGATGCAAGTATCTCCTCATTCTATATTTCAGCACCATATTAGAATGCCAAAGAAGTTATGAAAGGTCGAATGTTACCATCTGCAGCAACGTCCAAGAAGGTATCACAAAAGGCAATCAGCCACTCCAACTCAATAAAGACAAATACCAGCAAGTCTGCAGGATCCCTAAGAAAAGGGGCGCAAGCTTCAAGAATCTTCCTGGTGTGATTATTAGGGATGACAATGTTGTGGAATTGGATACCTCGATGGAGAGAATCTTGTTTCCTCTTGAAATCCATTGATTTCGGATTATGTTAGAAGTTTTGTGAAAGGCCACTCCTTAAAACCATTTGGTCAGTTATGGTGGGATGAAAAAGTGCCAACTGTACAAATCCGAGCCTCACAATCAAATTGTTCTGCATCTTGATAAGGATCGGGTGCTCTTTATGTGTGAGAAAACAAAACAAACAAGGTTGAAAGACTTTATTTGGTAAATAATCATGGGTATTATCAAAGGTATTTGAAGATTGAACATTGAGCTATCAAATCTTACAAGGATAAAATCGTGTCTTATTTCTATTTGAAGAAAATAGATGACAAAGTATTTGGAAATAAAGTTTTATCAAAAGGTGAAAAGGGACAAGTGTTAATAGGTGGCAGTAAGGATTAATAATAGGAAACCAAATCCTATTCTTGAGTTAATATGGGACAACACATCTATTATAGGTGTCAAATCTTTCAAGTTTTTATTTTTTATTTTTAGAAATTCAATCTCTGAATTGAAAGAATGAAGACAACATTGAAGGAGGTTGCTAACAAAGAGATTGTGTTCTCTGTTTTGAAGCTTGTTGTGCCATTGTAAATTTTCATAGATTAGAAAATCAATCATGGATTCATAGTTCATTTCAATTAGAGCCTTTTTTTTCTTATCTTTTTTTATATTAAGCTTTTTTCATTTCCTATCTAATATTCTCGTTTAATCTGCAATTTACACTCAGATTTATGTATGTCAAAAAACATTAATTGTTACAGCCACCACTATTGTTCATCAAAGACTGTTTACAGGTTACTTTGTAGGTGTTATGCTTCTGAATTCACATTACCGTACTCAAGTCATACATTTTCTTTTATTTTCCTAGATTCATTACTTCAGATGCCCAACAAATCCTCATTTCTTTATTGCAATCTTGTAGTGACTTCCTTACTCACTATTAGATATGAGATTTATTGTCTCTCTCCTATTTCTTCCACCTTCCATTATCAGCTTTTATTCCCTGTTGAATGAGACTCCATGCCCAATGTATTAGGCCTCTGATCTAAGAGGATTACGATCTGTTTATTCAAGTATGCTACTATTTATGTTATAAATCATGTCTACCTAGTTTATCCTTTTCTTTACCTTTCAAATATGGCATCTTGAGTTGAATGATCAAGACTTGCTGCTCGGTGACAATGGGAAGCAAGTTGTCTTATTTACCTCTAAGCAAGCCCCCTTTGATCCAAGGGAAAATTTGGATCTGAATTTGGTTCAAAGATGTATTGGGATGGTTTCTAAACAACCGGAAACCATATCAAGTTACAATGTTCTTTTTGGCGTCATTTTTGGGTAACGAAGGTTCGAGATATTTTCCCTAGGATTTTATCAAGATTAGATATGGTTCTTGAAGGTGAATGAGGATCAAACACAGGTTATGTGGTTATTCACATGGTGACTCCACTGCGATTTCACTGGTGACTCCATTGTTTTTCAATGTCAATTTATTGTATTGCAAAGATCGCTGCAAGGTATGCTCCTTTTGATTTTTTGAATGTACCTGGTTTTCCTAATCTTATGCCTAGCACAGAAGACTGGGTAGACTACCTTCTGAGATTTAGAGAAAATGATGATGTTTTTCCATCTCAAGGATTTTCATGAATGCATGCTTCAACTGGGTATTTTTCATGAGGATGTGCTCATGAAAATGTTTATGATTTCTTTGGACAGAGATGCTCGACAATGGTACAAGTCTCTACCTCCTGGAAGTATTTATTCTCTAATATAATTTCATGAATTTTTTCACTATCACTGTAGAATAATTTTTAGAACTGAACTTTTTTTAGAAAATTGTTGCAATGAAGAATTCAATTCAGTAATAGAGCATAAATAAATTGATTATGACATTAGTAAACAAGAAATGGATTTTACTATTGAGAATGAGTATTCAGAGCTTATTATCCCTTCTATTCAAAATAAGAATTCCATTGAACAAAAATTCATTGTTGATGAAGAAATTCAACCACCGACAAAGTTCATTTCAACGCGAGTATTTTTTAAGCTTCTTGTTGAAGAGGAAATTCTTCAAAATCCAATCTTGTTTTTGAAGGGCGATTTTCAGAATCAGTATGTTCAGGTATCTTCACCAGTCAATGCTATACAAAGAAGAAATTGATGAAGATTTTCAGATAGAGTTTTTGTTTCCCTTTGCATCTGAAAGTACAAACTTTGGATCTCTAGAATATGTACTAGTGCACCATCCTTACTTCATAAAAAAAAAAGATTCCAAAAATTAAGTTCGGTCATTTGTACAAGGAGGATAGAGTTGTGGAGGAAGGATACCTATCTTTTATAGTTGATCAAGAGGAGATAATTTTTCATTTCTTTCAATATCCTATGGCAGTTCTTCTTGAGTCATCAAGTGGATTTAATTTGTATTTATCATCTCACTTTAAATATGGTTTTAATATGCACATTTATTTTTCGTCATCCATACTTATTTTTTCTTGGTTAAATGTATGTGGAAGGTATGATCATATTAACTGCAAAATATTTTGTTGGTTTTATTGGAAATTTCATATTACTTGATGAGTAAAGTTGTTGTTGATTAGAATAGGATATCAATGCATATAAATAAGCTCCCACTCGAGCATTTATTTTAGTTTTTTAGTAGAGAAGTTTCTTTTAATTTTTCATTGTGCAGAATGTTTTGGTTTTCAATTTGTACATACAGTTTGGTGCAGTGTTAAATGATGAGTAGGGTTTCAAAATAAAAGAGAAATTTCCAAAACATGTATAGGGTTACATGTTCATACATTTGTAGAGTCCATGAATTCATAGGGTTGTTGCAGAGATAAACAGAGGCAATTTTTCAAGAAATGAGTGAAGGAACATGATCTAATGTTCTTTGGTGCCTCTGTTGGAAATTTTGTTTCCATTGATGTCAAAGGTAGTTATGGAGGTCATTGATAGTGACTCCCTATGAAGATGAAGGAAGACATATTGTGATGACAGGTCCAAGGATGGAAATCTATAAACAAAATCAAACCAGACAGAGAAAGTCAAGAAGGTCCATGCACATCTATATATCTATGTGTGTTGATTAAATTTTGATGAGATCTCTACTAGGGTGATCGACGACCAGGTTGTGGAGGATCAAAGGAAACTCTGGCTTGCACTGATTAAATTCTGGTGAAGGTTCTATGAGTAGAGAAAGCATGAGTTGTTGATCGTTGATAGTTCAACAAGATCAACGATCCAGACATGAAGATAATGAAGCAAAGGAAAAAGAAAATATCCCACATGCATAAGGGAAATAGACTTCGATGAGATTATAATGAACAAGTGAAAGATCTTCACTTGAATGTAAAAGGAATATCCATGGAACCGTGCAAAAGGAGTTAACTTTTAGTGCCATAATTTCCATTTGTACGTTAATAATGGGCGACCAAGATTAAATCTTAGATCCAGATATAACCAAATCCATGACTAGAAGCAGTCCTGAATTTAGAATTTGATGCGACGGTGAAAGGATTTCAAAGTTCACATTTTCAGAGTATTTATCTCAGCCCATCTTGAGAGACTCTGAAGGAAGAAGCTCTGAATCAACATGGATCATTTATTTATCAAGGCAATAGCAAATAAATATTAATCGGTGATTGGATGGAGAACTTCGAATGATTGTAAGCCATCTTAGATGCCACGCTATGTCCATGTTAGTTTCACGACACCCAACACCTGTAGAAGGGGACACTTGAAAAACATGTGAGACAAAGAAGTTGCAAGTAATAAATTTCACATCATATACCACCCATCAAACTTCATACAATGCCACGTAAATACTAGGTCAGTGCCATGAAACTAGGAAAGTGTAACCCAATGACTAGACCACATGTCATAAATAGATTTGGCCACGTACAAAGGTAACAAGAATTCTAATGATCATAGGAGTTATGAATAGTTGGAATACTCAATAGAAGATAGACCCTGACCAATGACGACGATCTACTCAGAATGACACATGATCGAGATCCAGGAGAGACACGTGGAGGTGTCCCATTGACCATAGCTTGTCGAAGCAACTTTTCAGAAGTATAGACAATAGAAATAATCTACACAATATATACCTCGACCAATGGTCAAGATCAATTCAGAGTAGCCTATACTAGCAATTCATATAGGGACAAGTGGCGACAACTTTATGGTCGTAATTAAGGCTCAAAGGCGTTGACACGTAAATCAAGGTTGTGATGGAATATTCTTTGATACCCCTCTTATTAAAGCTATGAAACTTTCCCAATATTCTGAACATCGATTGATAAACTCCAACGGTATTGAAAAAAGAATATTCTTCAATGCTTTTGCATCGAAGTGTTGGAATAGGATTCGTCCATTGGTGGCCATGTATCAAAGTGCCAAGTCAAAAAAGTGTATGAAGAAGAGTTGAAGTAAGTGATGAAGTTAGCATGATGTCAGTACCACATCAGGATAAGTAGCCACGTTAGTAGCCACATCAAACTAAGTGGCCATGACAACATAAGTAACCACATCAACATCACGTTAGTAGCCACATCAAACTAAGTGGCCATGACAACATAAGTAACCACATCAACATCACGTTAGTAACATGTTAGATCCACATGGAAGCAATCTATGCAACCATGTCATATCAGAGTGGATTATATATTCGAAGTAATCTAGATTGAGGCTATGACACATGGTGGGATATTATTGGATTTCAGAATGAATCCATCGGAGTACACTATCTAGAAGAACTCTCATAGAACAAATTTGACTAACAGAGGAGATCTATTTGGAGTTGAATAGATCGACAATTATGGAGAAGACACATGGTATTGTTCGGGGAGTCAGATAGTCTCACGGGGAGATAAACTCTGACGACAAGCGCTCAGTCATAAATGAGGTTCTATGGGGAGTTAAGTGTTGATCCAACCATTGATGGTGATGATTCAATTGAAATTTCAATCTAACGTGGATGAGTTTTGAAGTTGAGGGTGTTTGATAGAACCAGTGGTCCCAATAAATAGATGAACGAGATCAAATGAAGAAATGATCGAACATATGTTGTGCATCGATATGGTGTTGAATGTTTTGGCACCCCGGTGGTCCCGATATGAAAGAATAAATCGTTTGGAATCAAATGAAGGAAAGATTGGGTGATTGTTGTAGATTGAAGTGTTATAGAGTGTATTGGTACCCCGATGAACATGATTGTAAATCAATGGAAAATATTGAATCTAGGATGAGATCTAACGGCCGTTGAGCGTCAAAATTATGTTTTCTAGTCTGTGAGCATATCACGTGAAATGATAAGTGCTAGGGCCTTATTTTGAGGAAGAGGAGAAGGGACTCGGAGCTGAATTGATGAGAATGACTTCGGATGTGGACAAATGATTGAGTACACAAGATCTATAAAATAATGATCATATGATTGAGCTAATGAGTGTGTGTGTGATGTGTGTGTCATGAACAATTGTGAGGAGAATAAAGACTCTAAGGTCCATATGAAAGCGTGGAAGTGTGAAGCGATAAATGTGAGAAGAAAAGAGATTTTGAGGTCCATACGACAATGTGGAAGCGATGAAGATGATCTGAGGTTTGATGGCATAAAGGATGAATCATGTTGGAGAGGTATTCTGAATAAAACTACTAATTACAAATATTTTCAGGGTGGCAGGGTGGAGCAAGGAAGGGGATTGGTGTCTCCTATAGGTTGGTGCATGTGAACAATAATTCTATGGGTTGGTGCCCATTGGTTGGTTCTCAACAAGGGGATTGGTTTCCCCTGCAAGTTGGTGCCTAGAAATATTTTTACAGATTGGTGTATGTTGTAAATTGGTGCTAGTTTTTTGGTTTTATCCCAGTTGGATTTCCACGGTAAATATCTATGTATTGTGTATTGTATGATTTAACTATTCATTATTGACTACTGGTAAATAACAAATTCTGATCAAACGAAAGTTGTGGTAAAAATGATCATGTAATACCTATTAACCCCTTGTCAGTATTCCAACAATTGGTATCAGTGAAGGCTCCTTCAAGAATGACCTAACCGTTGGAAGGTGAATCCTCACAATGGAGGGACAAGAAGGGTTTTCCACAAACAAATCTCCAATATTTTATGGATCAGAATATGTCTTCTAGAAAATAATAATGCAAGCCTTTTTTATGTCACTTGGATATGATGTGTGGGCTTCAGTAGTAAATGGTTACAAATCTCCAACCACTCCTCCAACTAATACAACTGAAATTAGGCTTAGTAACAATAATTCAAGGACTATAAATTCTATTCTTTGCGGATTAAAAAAATCAATATACACCAAAGTCATGCACTGTGACTCAACTAAAGAGATGTGGGACAAACTACAAAATATTTATGAAGGAGATGATAAGGTTAAGAGAGAAAAGTTACAAATGTATAAAGGACAATTTGAGACTCTCAAGATGAATTAAGAAGAGGACATTGCATGTTATCTTCTTTGTGTGGATGAGGTTGTGAACTCCATCAAAGGATTAGGAGAAGATGTTGAAGAAACTAGTATTGTACAGAAGGTGCTCAGATCACTTCCCTCAATATTTAATACCAAGATATCAATTATTGAAGAAATGAAGGATCTGGATAATATAACCATGGATGAGTTGCATGGAACCCTAACTGCATATGAAATGAGAATATAACAAGATAACCCACCAAGAACATTGAGGAAGGAAGCAACCTTTAAGGCATCAAAGAAGACAAAGTGCAAGATAAGTGATTGCTTAGATAACGAACTAGATGAGGAAGAAGCAAACTTTGTCAGAAAGCTCAAAAATAGATACAAAGGTAAGATCCCTTTCAAATGTTTTAATTGTGGAAAAATGGGACACTTTTCTCATAAATGTCCTTATGAAAATACTAATGAGAAAGAACAATTTAATTTCAATAAAACCAACAAAATAAAAATTGAAAGGAAGAAAAATCCTTACATACAAAAGATGAATACATATACCAATGAAGACAATTCCTCATAAGATGATAGCAACATTGAAGCATATGATATTCTCTTTATGGGTCTAGAAATAAAAACATATGAAGATATAGATTCAATAGAAGAAAACAATTGTGCAAAAGTAAATATTGAAGTAGAACTCATTAGTGCCCTAGAAGAAAATTACAGACTTAAGGAAAATAATAGAAAGAAAAAGTGGGAGCTACAGAAATACAAAGAGAACGAATATGGTGATAAGGAAACAAAGAAGACAACAATTACCTTAAAGGTTCAAGTAGAAGAAGAAAATAATATTGAAGAAGTTCTAAAGGCTCAAATGAAAGAAAAAGAAGATATCTACAACACTCTTGAATCTGAAATAGTCCACGTGAGAAAGAAGTTGGAGAAATTAGAAAGAATATCTATATCTTTAGACGAAATCCTAAATCATCAGAGAGCACCATCTGACAGAACAAGTCTTTTCATAGTAACATGAAGGAAGCTTTCTAAAGAAGCATCAACATATTCAAAACAATCAAGAGAAGAAATAACAAAGAACTGTGCGGACTCTCAGAAATCCAATCAAAGTTGAAGACCACTGAAGGGAAGAACAATATGATCCAGAAGAGACAAATTCTACTCACAAAGACCGAATATGGAAAACTATCCCATCAAGATGGAATAACTCAACCAGGGATCAAAACTCTTTCTATGGATATTGGTATTCCTGTAATGGATTTGGTCATAAAGCAATAGATTGTAGAACAAGTATAATAAGAGATTACATGAGGAATAACTACCAGGATACTCAGGGATTCTTGAGGAGAAATTACAATTCATTTTCTCCCTTGATGAATTACAACATCATATGCAGGGATGATTTTAAGGATGGAAATTTATATTAAAATGTAGAAACCTGGGATAATATTATTAGTCCTTAATATTCAAAATGTAAAAAGTTTGGCGATAGTTTTGTAAAAATATTCAAATTTCTAAGGATTTTATATAGTTTCTATTAAATTTTGGAAATTTTTAGGGTAAAATAATTTTACCCTATGGAATTTGGGAAAATTGTTTTTTGAAAAAATTGAAATTGGTGAATCTTTTTTTGGGAAAAACCATGGAAAATTATCCCATTTGCGAAATTTATCCCCTGAAATCATCTATGATCATATGTTATGACTACAATAATTTTGGAAATATAACAAAGTATTATAGAATGAATCTCAAGCAAGTTTCACCTATAATTAAAAGAAGTTGGGAACAAAAGAAAGAATTTTTTTTATTTTTTCAAGCATCCCTTCATGCTCAGAAAAAAAAGGATAAGTGGGTTATCGACAATGGATTCTCTAGTCATGTGATAGGAGATAGAACAAAGTTCATCACCTTGAATAAAAATGAGGACAATGTTACCTTTGGAGACAATGGTAGATCGAAGATAGTTGGAAAATGAACCCTCGGTCCTAACAATGAAAAAGATAAAATAGAAAAGGTTTTGTGTGTTGAAGATATGAAACATAATATTCTTAGTGTAAGTTAGATGTGTGATCAGGGAAACAATCTCATGTTTAATCCCTGAGAATGTGAGATCATAAAATAAGACGCAGGTAAGCTGATAGAAAAAGGAATCAAAACCTGAAGTAATGTATATGTTCTTAATGAAATTAATCGAGAAAAGTTCTTTATAGGACAGACTGATGAAAGTTGGTTGTTGAAAAAAAAATGGGCCATATGAACTTTGACAATTTGGTAAAAATAATTACCAAACAAATAGTAAGAGACATGCCAAGAATCATAAAACCCTCAAGAATTATTTTTAAGCAATGTCGGCATGGAAAACGGTCAAGGGTGAACTTCAAAACAAAGGAATACACAACTTCCAAGCCTTTGGAACTTATACATACAGATATTTGTGGACCATCAAGGAATAAAATCTTGCAGGGAGAAAGGTACTTCATGTTACTCATTAATGACTATACACGAATGACTTGGGTTACTTTCCTAAAAAATAAATCTGAAGCATTTGACAAATTCAATGCATTCAAAGCTCTAGTTGAGAACGAAATAGAGATGAAAATCAAATGTTTAAGGTCATACAATGGAGGTGAATTCACATCCAATGAGTTTGTGAAATTATGTGAGGCACATGGAATAAAAAGACAATATGCAGCAGTAAGAACTCCTCAAAAAAATGGGGTTGTTGAAAGGAAAAACAAACATGTACAAGAAATTTCTAGAGCGATGATAAATGAAGCAGGTCTATCAGACAACTTTTGGAGAGAAGCAGTTTATACAATTGTCTATATCCGAAATAGAGGATAGATCAGAATCAACAATGACAAGACACCCTATGAACTATGGAAAGGGAGACCAACATCTGTCAAACACTTTGGAATTTTCTGGAGCAAGTGTTACATCAAACGATACGATGAGGACTTAGGAAAATTTGACTCCATATCAAATGAAGGAATATTTCTTGGATACTCATCAAGAAGCAAAGCCTATAGGTGTTACAATAAAAGGTTGCAGAAGATTGTTGAAAGTATTAATGTTAGAATTCATGAATAAATGAAGTACACTAAAGAAGAAGAAGAATAAAATGAAGAAGAATGGGAGGAAGAAGAACAATAAAATGAAGAAGAAAAGGAGGAAGAAGAATGTTGGGGCAATTCAATTGCTTAAATTGCTTTCATTTAATTATCAACC
>CBVK0101668539.1:0-22233 GCA_900067695.1 Picea abies
GGCTCCAGAATCCAATGTGGGTTGTTGATCTGGGCGCTCTAATTTCTGCTGTCTAGATTTGATTGCCATTTAAACACAGGGGCATTTTTCATCCCGAACTTAGGGCAAGTGGGTTTTTAACCCATTCCTTCGCATTTTACCCCCCTTTACAAGTAATGTCGCTAACATAGGTACTGTGTGGGGCTGTCACCCATTGATGGCAGCCCTGTGATGAGTGAAATAAGCTCCACATCTATTGAGAGAGGCTATTCCAACCATAAGAATCCTCCATGGAGGACCACCATCAACTGCTTGACACAGTTGTTTACTTCTTTTTCCCTTCCAAAATGGGGAATTTCGAGTAGATTCAAAATCCCCATGTTGGCCGGGCTGGTTTCCCATGGTTTCAGTTGTAGGATTGGGTCTCCAAAGGGGCATGTCCCTATGCTGTCCAGGTATACCTGCTGAGAAAAATTGGGGAATTGTCCAGCATCGACCATGTCATGGTCTGAATATTTCAACTTCTCCACACATCCCATAAGTGTTTGCATGGTTTTCACTCCCTCTAGAATGTGTGATAGTATGATGATTGTGTCAATTTGTCTGTGCAGGGACCGCGCCATGGCCTATTTTTCCTTTCTTCTTGGTGGCTGACTTGAGGTCCTGTTGATGGGAGAAATTGACCATCCGTCAACTAGAAGAGTGAATCCAATCCAGGGTTTTCTAATTAACCCAATTCGTTTGGATTAATTCACTCCGACGGGTTTAGCGGCTCCGTTGGCCTATCTAAGTTCTAAAGAATGCGAAAAATAACTAAAGGAAATACAATAACTTACTAAATAACAATCACTAAAATATATATGTACATCTAAATATATGTATGTACAGTTTATTTAAATAATATATGTATAATAGTTCTATATACAATCTGTACAAATCACGAGTTTTAATCTAAACTCATAAAAAACGAATGAAAATTGGTTCCTTTAACAACAATAATAAAGAAAGTGAAAATACTATTTAATTTTTTGATTTGTTTTCTTGGATGTATACATTCATAGAATCAAATATTAAACTACTTAATTGAAAAAAAAAATTATAGATAGTGGAAATCGCTCTATATATAAAATAACTTCTATAGTTAGCAAGCAAATGAAATAAAATATCACACTAACCTATTAATGCATCCAATGTCTGTTCAATAGAGCATATCCAGCCACCTTATCCGATAAGTAAACATGCAACAGATCTTAAGATTGCTCCGAACAAATGCAAAACAATAATGTTGGAGATTGAATCTTGATAACAAAAGATATAACAAACACAGTCACAGTGATATTATGATTTACAAGTAACTATAATGAGATAAGCCTCGCTATAAGGACTTGTATTTAAACATTCAACATAAATTAGAGATAAATCTCCTAATTTAAATTGGACAGATGATCACTATGTATTATATCTGAAACATAAGATATGGACAACATATAAAAATGAATCATATCAACTTGCAATAAATCATGATGACAAAAGCAATCACCATTTATTATCAAATCGAAATAAACATAACTTGAACTAAAACATCATACAGAAAAGCTAAAGTTGTAACATGCATTCTGTTCTATTCAAGTCTATGAGAAAATGTCCATAATATTTCCCCAGGCTGAGATGATCCATTGTTTACAAAATGATAGGTTTATAAAGGTCTCAGGAAACATAACTGTTTCTATTCCCGAGATCAAATTTGTTTCAAAAATAAAGGGGGATGCAACCACCCTGATTTTACTAAATATCCAAAAACTAACAACAGTCTATTTCTGTTTATTCAAAATACATCATAGATATGACTGGGAGATCTTAAAAGTGCCTCAGATCACTTTGAAATCATGGACCCCTGAATTATCCTGAAAGCAAAAGAAAATAGGAAGATTTCAGATATGTTTTCTATCATTAATTTAGACAATTCAGATTTTCTTAACTGGCTACAGAATCTTGTAGTTATTTTAGTAAATGAAATCTCATTTTATTTAATGAATAAAGAAAACTAATTTGATAATAAAATATATCTTATTTAACAAACCAAATAATCTAACTTATGAATGAAAACAAACATGCTATTAATCTAAGAGATCATACCTATAACCATGCAATCAAATCGTATCATGAAACCTTGGAGTTTACAATGGATATAGTAGCCTCAACATTTTTAAATATCACATGACCTATGGTTTTAATACGTTTTTCTTTCCCCTGGAGAACAGATTCAAGCCTGTGGTTTTCGTTTGTTAAAACATCAATCTGCTCTTTTGTTTTTTAAAATAGATATCAATATTACCCTTAAATCTTTTTCCTGTAGGTTTCTTTATTTTTTTTAACATAGTCGTTTGGATGTACAATCTGTTGGCTAGTCTGTTGAATGACCTTGGGATCGAGCAAGGGTTCACTGTTAGGGGAAGATACACAAGTCTGGGTAGGTGAGAAGGGAACTTTAACAAGGTCTGTAGGAAAATAGAATATAAAAAACGCTCATCTTACCTGAAATGAAAATTCTGAGAAATTTACCTCCAAAAGTTGAGGCATATCTCTGCAATGGTCCATTTTTTGGAGAAATTGCTCACTTGGAAGATAAAACGGCTCATTTTGGTTTTGGGTTTTAAAGGGTTTGTTCTAATTCGCAGCGTTTTGCTCAAAATATCTCCCATAAAATCGTGTCTCCAGCAGGCAAAAAACACGAGATTAAACTCTGCTAACAAAAGTGTAAAACTTCAAGGCTTCCAGGGAGTCCTGTATCTTGACTCAAGAAATCCTCGGTAACCTCCAGTTTCACATCACCTACCTTATCCCTATACCCACTGAAGGAGAAAGTGAATTCTTGGGCAACCTGTAAATTGAAGCCCTGAAACTTCCTAATGAAAATGAACCAGCCACTTCTCTCCAAATCTTCTCGGGCATTGTCATATAATAACAGAGTTTAAATGTTGTTTGGTTCAAATCTCACAATAGGAGCCATTATGGATGAAAGGGTAATGAATCAAACACATCATACAGGGATGGTTTGTGAAAACAAAACAGAGCCATAACCCCAAGCCCAACAATGAACGTTGTAAAGACTCATACGATGGGATGGATGTTTAATTGAAATGTGTGTGAAGAAGGTTTGCAAAACCCAAGGCCACCCTTAGAGATGATGACAATATGCAAATCATATGCCACCTCTGCATTCAGTACAAGCTAGGACCAAAACATTAAAAAGAAAGTAAGTGCATGTATCATGGGTTTGATTACAAAGTTTGGGTAAGTGAAAAATCAAGAGTTTTGTAAAAGAAATGTAACCAAGGATCAAACCAAAACTATACAAAAAATCAAATGGTGGGGTTCTTTTGTTGATAAGACCATCAACTTCTTAAGCATGCTTGGAATTTAAAGGATAAAAAACAAAGAGAGTAGCATCTTCATGGCAAGAAATCAAAACTCCATAATAAATTATATAAACAATTTGCCTTCAATGAAATTTTAAAACAAAAATGGTAATCACAGTCGCAAGTTTTCATGCTTTCAGTCATGAAAACAAAGAATGAATAGACAGAAGGGAAATGTGACAACTTGTAACTGTCATTTAGAAACTTCTCATGAAGAGTGATAAAATTTCATGACCCTAGTTAGGCAGCTATAACTGACGTAAAAAGTTAAGAAAATCGTTGGGCTGCCAACAGGTCCCAACCTCCATCTATCTCTTTTCTGCATCAGAGTCTGGTTGGAAGGTAATGTCTTCCACCAAACCCTCCTTCTATTGTGCAGACATTTCTTTGGGTGGTCTTGGCACTGCAGCCTCTATGTGCACCCTAGCTTCTCCATTTGTTCATTGGACTTCTTCGACCCTCGCATGTTGTTGTACGGTTCCTATGTCGTTTGTAGTGTGACCATACACACCATTGTGCAGGTCGATTTCCATGGCCACTGCTGTTGGAGGTTGTATTTCTTCCACCACCGGTGTAGGGCTTGTTGGTTCTTCATGTGGTGAAGGAATCGCGTTGACATCAATGAATTCCTTGGTCTGGGTGGTTTTCTGTTCAGCCTCCATGGTTTCATATGGTACCCTAACACTGCTTTTGGTTTTCCTCCTTGCTTGGCTCGGTGTGCCCATCTTCGGTGGTGCCATCATGGGCACTGGTTAGTTTTTTCTGAATGAGTTCCAACTAGTTCACACTGTGTTCTTTGTCAATTCGCTTCTACTTTGTGTGCTCTTTATCTCTACAAGTTCACAATTTCACAATAAGTCTTATGTTCCCCGCATTTCCCCTTTATATAGAAGATGGCGTAAAACTTCTTGGAGAATATTCCTAGCTGTGGTTAATGAAATGACACTTTATGCGTACATTCCATTCAATTTCATAAATGACACCAGTTGGCGCCTTTTTTTTGTAACCGTCATTTTTCATTTTTTTCGCTTTTTCTAACCATTAATCCCTTTTCCAGCGCATTAATTTTTTCGAGCACGTGTCGTATTTTTGACGTAACTTTTCCTTAGGGCGCAGTGTGGTGCCCGTATGTTGCATGTGGACATTTTTCCTTTCATTGCGCTAAGTACACTTTCTGCTGCGTGTTGTATTTTCCAGTATTTTTGTATTTTCTTTCTTTTCTATTTTTCTATTTTTGTTTCCTTATTTTTCTCCTTTTTGTTTCTTTTTCTCCTTTTCTCTATATTAACTTCTACTAGAATACACTATGTACATTTTTTCTTACTATTCTATAAGTTTTAAGTGTTAGGAGGTCGATTGTCCCTGTATAGTTTCATTTGACTTCCATTGATCATTCCTCTTAGTTCCATGCCTCCCAAATATTTCAGTTGTACAACTCCCCATCTGTGACAATCTTCACTTCATATGGCCCCAACCAATGCACTATTGATATTATTGAATACTTGAGTACAAGGATTTGTATAAGTGTAATTCGCTAGTGTGATCCATTGATAAAGGAATCTCATACATTGGTACGTTCTGAGTATGTTGCGCAACTGATGTAGATGCAACATCTTTCTTGAGAAACTCCTGTATGGCCTCCTTGAATGTCTCCTTTTATTTTCACACATCAAACTTCTTTTTTGTCTTAGTATTTTTCTTAACCCATTGGTGTTTTACTAGATCCTGTCTCACTGCGTCAGTTCCTTTCTTAGCACCTTCTCATGTGACTCTATTGATATTTCTTCCATCATCCCTAGCCTCTGTAGAGATCTATTGTACATTATAATTGTTATGTTTTCTCTTTTCTTGAATATTTCCCAATAATGTTGTGAATTCCTCTATATCATGATCTATTGCATGAAAGTACATGCATGTTTCAGGTGGAAGTGGACATTCCCTTGCATATTGTCCTGGTTGTTGGAAGTTATGGAACACTATTGGTCCTCTGCCTCTTCCAAAGACTCCTCTACCTTGACCTCCACCTTGACCTCCACCTTTGTAGCCAGTTCGATCTCCTCGCGGTGCATTGTGCTGAGGCACTTGATTATATTGCACGAGGTTATATTGTGGCTGCGCGTTATTGTATTGCGGTTGCACAGAGTTATATTGTTGTTGTGCAGTGTTGTATGGAGGTGGCACCTTGTTGAATTGAGGTGCATATTTCCCTGCCATCATTTCTTCCTACACCCTATAGGCCTATGATGTTCTTTGCCTCATCAAGTCCATTTTCCTACAATATTTGTCATCATGACCCACTGATTTGCAAAATTTGCAATATGAACTCTTGGGTATTGTCTGATACTTTTGCATCATTGGACAATGATATGGATCATGTCCATGTGTTTTACAGATCTCACACCATGGTCCTCTTGTTGGAAAATGGTTTGGTATCCATGTTTCCATGTAATGCGCAAATGTTGGGCACTCATTCTTGTGATGTCCTTATGTCCTTCATGTGGTACACCAAACAACTTATCTTTTCTCTTGCCCTTATTCTAGTGTAGTTGAAATGTGAGGTTCTTCAAATGCTCCTTCATCTCCTCTATTGTTGGATGTTTCTTCTGATACTAGTTCTCTTCCAGTTGTAGGGATTCCTGTAGAGCCTTTGCCTGAGTTTGAAACTTCTAATGCCTCAAAGGGAATTTCAGATGTGGTAATAGTGCTTTCACAAAAATATGTCTATGTTTCATATCAGTCATGGCATACTTCAACTTACCTTTAAGACGTTTAAACCTATGATCAATCTCCCAAAAAGACTCACCTGGTTTATGCCTGATTTCGTTCACCTCATTCATGTACTAGTCCTCTGAGCTAGGCTTCTGAAATTCATTTATCACTAGCTTCTTGACATATGCAATATTCCTTGTTTCTCCTCATGGACTATTTACAACCAATATCATGTACCAATCCAGTGGGAGGTCTCTTAGCGTGATAGCTAACTATGCAAGTTTTGTATCCTCATCTGGGAGTCCTCTCCCTTGAATTCGGATAACCTAATGGTGGGATCATGTCCTACCATTTTGAATGGTGATGAACTATGACCTCCACACAATGTAGATACTTGAATACTACTTCCTAAACTGGCTCCTCCAGTCGATGCTCCTTTATTGGATGCACTTCCTATTGTCTTCCTTCCACTAAAATTTGGTTGTCTAAATGGTGGTGTTCTCTCTATTGTATTAGTCGCACATGGGGTTATGGGTTCCAAACTGACACTGACATGGATAGGAGTTTTTTCTTCTCTTCCTACCCTCATACCTCTTGTCTTCCTTTCATATGTTGCATGTTGTATTTCCTTAATCTGCTGCACAGCTCGAACATCCTCTACCTCTTCTTCATCACTTGCCAAGCCTTCTCTATTTGCTATGGCTCTCTTCTTATTATTTATCTTATATGTATAAGGTACTCCACTGCACGTCTTTCCAGTTGTTTCCATTATCTTTTTTATTTGATATTCCTCCATCATGATTGGGTCCATGGCCTCCTTCTTTCCCTTATCTATCTCTCCCTCCATTCTTCCATATTTTGTCAGGGCTTCCCCCCTTCCCCCATGCACGTAGGGAAGTTTATCTCTCTATTTCCATTGTCATTACACCTTCATTATACAGTAAGATATTGATGGAAGTATACAACAATCTGATATACCTACATCTGAGTCCTTTTAGAAATTCTTGCTCTGCTGAATTGTATGACTTTGTGGTATCTACTTCAAATTCTATGATAAACCTTGCAACAATACTTTCTAGCTATAAATCTATTGTGCGCATGAATATGTTGTTAACTTGTTGTAACTGTGTGATTTCCACAAGATTCCACTTGAGCTATCTAATTCGATCCGTACGGTGGTTGTCTTATAACCTTAATAGTCACTCCTGCAACACAAGTGGGAAATCATAGAAAATACTTCATGCAAGTCACTAAACACGTACTTGTCAAGATATTTGCGCAATGTTAATTTAGGGTTTCTATTGTCTTTCTGTGCAAACTCCAGTTGCTTTGTTTTCAACCAACTTTCAATATCCTCCTTTGTTGGATTCCATGGTCTAAACATTCCCTTCTACACTTTCATTTTCTGTGCGACTCTTTCACAAATCCCACTCGCTCAATCCCATGTAGATATATCTGGAAACAAAACCATTTGTTGGTTGATATCCTTCTCTACTAATTCTTGGGATAACCCAGGTTCAAATATGAACAAGCTTCCAAAAAATACCTTTAAAACTATCGGCCCTCCTGGTAAACCAGAAGGAAACACAACACACAAGTGTACTACGCAGTCTCACTTGAGATATTTCTATGGGTGACTACAATGCTCAGATGCTTTCAGTCTAGGAAAGATTGGGGATCTGGGATTGCAATTCATCTTCTTAATCCTTGATATGGTGGTTATGTATATTATTCTTAATATCCATTCATCTATTAGGTTTATGTATGCATTCTAAAACAAATCTAACATATAAAATATCTCACAGAATTATTCATTCATCAACTAACTATTTACAAAAAGTAATTATGAAATAAACACATCACATAACACAGGTGTTACAGTGGTTCACCCCCTCCTGGGCTACGTCCACAAATATATGGTTTCTCAGGCTTATTTATTATGGTTATGCAATATATGGTGCTGCATGCACTACAACTCTGTTCATACAATCACAAAACAGACTCCATGACCTTTGTGATGCTGAATAGATTGCACCAAGATCCTCAACCTGTGATCTAACCCTCAAGGTTATATAACCCATAGGTGATCTAACCTGTGATCCTGCCTACAACTCAACAACTTAAAAAAATGGTATCATATCTTACAATAGTTTCCTTGACTGAACAAAACAAAACTTGGCAATCCTGACCTAGACCTCCTAGGTACTTATTTATACTAGATTTTATTTCATTAGCCATTAAAATATCCTACAAAAAACCTAACCCTAATATGGTTATATTTTCCTGCATGCACGTCTTGCATTCTTTCCTCACACGTGTTTCTTTTCCTTCCCGCAATATTTTTCCAATTCTAGGTTTTATCCTCCAAAAATAGTATTTCCTAAAAATAGGCTCGTGCCCAACAATGATTGTCCTTAAATCAATAACATATCAGTTCTCCCTCCCAACCTAGGAGTAATCAATTCCTTTTTCAATAAGGAATTCATCTTCATGATCCCCAACTTGTTCCTTAAATACACAAACTTTTCATCTTGGACAGAGGCTTTACCAAAATATATGTTATCTTCTCATCTGTGGAGATATAATGGAGAACCATTTCTCCCCTTTGGAGTTTATCACAAAGAACATAATTCTTGATATCAATGTGCTTCGACCTGTCATGGAACATTGGGTTCTCTAAAATCTTCATATAGTTCCGATCATCACAACATATCACGGTTGAATTCAACACCTAAGCAAATAGTCCATAAACCAACTTATAGAGCCACACTACTTCCTTACAAGCCTCAAAAGATGCAATAAAATCTACTTCTACAGTGTTGAGTGCAACAAAATTCTGTTTCCTACTAGCCCATGACATTGTGGCAAAGCTCAAACTGAACCATATCCAAGTACCACCTCTAATGTCATCTTCACTCCCTGCCCAATTTGAATCGATAAATCCATGTTGTAATATCCCCAAGGAGGAGCCCCAATTGTATTTATGAATTGTAAACATGTTTTGTAGGTTGGTGAGCCAAGCAATAATAAGTTGGTAGGCTTATGTGTTATTAGACTAGAGATCCTAGGTCATAAGCCTGATTTTTGTATATGTAATTATGCAGATCATTAATAAAATTTATACATCGCTGCGTGTAGACCGACCACAAAGGATGAGTGATGGGGGACTCAACACCACTAGGTAGGGAAAGGGATAAGACTGAGAGGCTAGGAAAGCTAATCTAGAGGGCTTAACACAAGGGGAATATTATAACATATTCTTAAAAATGAAAATACTAAAGTGGGGAAAATAAACACAATTATCCTAAGTTCCTGGAAAAGGAAACGAGTGTTAAATGGAGTGCATGCAGCTCTAGGAAGACAAGTGTTGACCTGGGTGCATGCAATTAAAGCTAGAAATTCATCTCATTGGGGTCGTTCAATCCCCATTCTCATATCCTTCACCTAACTCATTTTGGTCTCCATCGTCGACCCCGACATCTTTCACGCACTTCTGAAACCAGTAACCTGTGAAGCTGGCCTGTGTTTTGCTGTGAAGCAAAACAAAACTGTACTTGCCAAAACCATGTTGTGACTTACGAAATTGTGGTTGTTGCCATTCCCTGAGCTATATTTAACCTTTGTTGTTGTCCTCACCTAGTTGGAACTAAGTTGAATTTGGTTGAACAAGCGGGTTGTTAGGCCCATGGTTGAAGAGGCAGGTTGTCAAACATGTGAGAAACTCTCTCCAGGTGAGAGAGTTCACTGGGAAGTGATTTTATTCTATGGAGAGTCCAACACCGGCTATGGAGCTCTGAGAATTCTTGATCTAGCCTATTTCCGAGACCCTGGAAGGGGAAGTGGAGCAGCTAATGGACTATGGAACAGTGAAGGTGCATATTCCCAGGGTGGAACATGCATGTGGGGAATGAGAGTCCATGAGGAGTGGGAGTAAGAAGGCTCTTGGAGAGAATCCTTCCAGTTGCACTGTGCAGTCTCCTATAACCTCAACCTAGTCTAGGATTCCCTTTCCCTAGGTAGAGCTTAGTCCTAGCTTGGGGGTGACCCACTGCTAAGCATGATGAGCAACATGGTTAAGGCTTTGAGGTTTGCGGAAGGTATGCACGTAGTTGGTGGATCTCAATTAAAAGATAAGTATTCATTTCCCTTGTTCATTCACATGTTATGTATTTATATATGTTATTACATCTATGGTTTTTTTCTGGATTACTACATGCATGATTTTAATGTTATTTCTGCATTAGTCTATGTATTAGCAAAATATGTTGTTTGTCTATGTTTATATTTATAAGTAGATGATAGTTGTTATTTCTATGGGATAGCATATGCACGGCCTGGGTGGTCAGGGATGTTAAAAAAAATTGGTATCAAAGCAGTAAGATGTTCCTCTATGGTGTTTCCCGACGTGTTGGGTGGATGGGGATGTTATAAATTGGTGCCAGAGCCAAGGATCAAGCACTGATCATGGATGGGTAAGATAAGTGGTCATTGGAACCAAGGTTTTAGAGGGAAATTGTGTCAAGAAGAACAAATTTTGAACCTCGGAGAATTTTGAATGCCAAGAGGTTACCTTGGTCATGTCACGAAGCTCAGAAGGTGTATAGTGGTATTGTAAAACCATGACATACATGGTATTGGGCCGTAGAGTAATGTGGGACATTGGAATCTATTCAAGAGAAGGAGAAAAGTTCTCGATCGTTAGATATGGAGTAAATTGTAGGAGGGTTAATCTACAAGTCCTTCAAAATTCGAGACTTCTGTGAATTTATCTATTATAGAGTGGAAGAGGCTGAAGGCCCGAAGCCCAGAAGTCCCCGAAGTGAATCTACACCATAGATCTAGGGAGAAGAGCTCGACCATTGGATTGGGCCGAAGTTTGACCAAAAACATTGGATCAAGCCATGGGTGGAAGTTATGGTGTTGTATGAAGGGTAGAGAGCTCCAAAATCTCCAAATTCTAGAGTTAATTTGGACCATCCATCAAGAGGGACATGTGTCAGGAGATTGGCTTGTTCAGGATTTCGACGTTCGAGAGACTTAGTGTGTGCTGAGGCAAGAACCGCGAATCTCGAAGCTTTGAAGCCCTGAATAGTCGAATTAGTGAGTCATGATGATGTCACCTAGAGGTGACATGGACCTCTCCTATACCTACCACATGCCCCCACCTAGATCTTGCACAATTGTACTGTGTGGACTCGGAGGGTAAAGAAGTCCAAAAATTCAAAATTCGAGAGACTGGAAGAAAGAAGGTGTAAAAACTTCCGAAGATTGAAATTTTGGAGGGACGTGGCATGATGATGTCATCAGGAATGATTTGGACACATGGGATGTGTGACACGTTTCAGTGGGTTTCAAACCAGTCAAATATTGAAATTCCATTTGGAACATGACACATGTCACCTATTTGATTGAGCCACATGTCATCCGCTAGTATTCTGCAACGTGGCACTTCGTTTGAGCATGGTTAGTGGGCTCACACTAGCATTGATCACGATACACCAATATATATGGACAAGAGGCATTGCGGGGACCCAAATTGCACATCAGTTAATTCCCCAAGCCGATCTCGCAATCCAAACCATGGTTTAACCGAGGGGTTACATGTCAGCACCAGAAGATTTGCGGGGAAAAATGCAGGTTACTCCAAACAATATATATGGACAAGAGGCATTGCGGGGACCCAAATTGCACATCAGTTAATTCCCCAAGCCGATCTCGCAATCCAAACCATGGTTTAACCGAGGGGTTACATGTCAGCACCAGAAGATTTGCGGGGAAAAATGCAGGTTACTCCAAACAACACATTAAGTTATGTGACATGTTAATGATAAAACATCGAAACCCTGAGCCAATGAATGCATTTTGATAGGAGACTAACTCTGGAGGAAGGACAATCTAGAAGAAAATGGAATGGGTGGGCCACAAAACCCCGAAGCCCGAAGTGTTGAATGATTGACAGTTGTTGATATGTTGAAGGACACGCAACAAGTGGAGGTTCACTTCGAAAGATCAACATCTTGGAGATAAAGGAGTTAGGAAATTCTGAATCAAAAGGCCCAAAGTCCTGAATAAGCACCTATCAACTTAGTGATGGGCCACAGCCCATGGTGGCATGGGTTGGGGGTTGAGAGAAAGGGGCTAGTGCCTGAAAATTATTGTAGAACAATGCAGATCTCAGAAATAAAATATCTTCGGGGATTCTTGATTGATCGAGAACCACATAATGAAATCTAAAATCTTTCTTTGAATCAAATTGGTTTAGGAATACTGTGGAAATTATTAAGGACTGATGGCCTGACAATTTCGATTGACTGCACATTGTTTTTGCAGAGTTAAACAACAACTAAATTAGATAAGGATCAACACAGATTGCAGATAAATGGGGGATGCAAATTTCGATTGACTGCACATTGTTTTTGCAGAGTTAAACAACAACTAAATTAGATAAGGATCAACACAGATTGCAGATAAATGGGGGATGCACATGAAGCTTACAGTCCGAAGGACGAAATGAGAGGAATAAATGATCAGTTGGATAAAGAAGGATCAAACTCCAATGGGCATGGATAAGAGATAGATAAGGAAGGAAACATGATGAAAAATATTGAAATATTGTAGAAAGATGTCCAGACTCATTGAGCAGATAAAAAAAATCTCATGAAAGCCAGGGAACAACAGGGAGAATTCAACATAAATTTGATACAGGGCCTGGAAAGTATAGAAAGGAAATTGGATAAGGGAAGTGACTCTAGTAAATCAGGAAGTCACATGTCCCCTAATGAGAAGAGAAAATCAAGGAGTGTTAGAAAACACCACCATCACTCCCAAGGAAATTCCAAGAGGAGGGAACACAGTAGTTTAAGTCCATCTCCTACTAGAAATCATAGGAGACTTGGAGTGGATGAACTGAAGGGAGAAATGAACAAGATTAAACCTCCTACATTTGATGGAGAGCACAAGAAGGAAGAAGATGCTGAGACATGGCTGCTTGGCATGAGGAAATATTTCCAACTAGAGAATTACTCCTCTCATGCAAAAGGGATAATTGCAATGTATCAACTAAAAGGAAAGGAATCTATGTGGTGGAACCAGCTTGTGCAGGTGCAACATATTAAGGAAAAAAAACGTTACTTGGAAGGAATTCAAGAAACACTTTGAAAATAAATACTTAACTAAGAGATACTATGAAAAAAAGATGAAATATTTCATTGAACTCAAGCTAGGAAGAATGACAATAGATGAGTATGAAAGAAGGTTTCTAGAGCTGTTGAAGTATGTTCCTTTCATAAAATATGACATTGTCAAAATTCAAAGATATTTGAGTGGATTCCCATCTGTCATTAGTGACAAGATCCAGTATGATGAGCCTAAAACTATGGAAGAAACTATAAGGAGAGAAAAATGCTTATATGATCAACAAAAAGAAAATCCCACTTTCCAGAAGGCTTGGGAGGAAAAGAAGAAGATCGAGAAAGAGAAGAGGCATAAGGGAAACAAACCTCCCTTTTTCAGAAATAGTCCTCAAGGACAACCATCATTTAGAGAGCATAGAATGGCTGAGGTAGGGGGAAAAGGACAAGGCAGACACCCATTCAATGTTGGGGCTGTCAGGGAGACCACAAGTATAGATATTTTCCTCAGAAAAATGGCAATGTGAGAGATGTCGATCTTGTTCAACAAGCAGAAATAGTGGAGGACATGGGAAGAAATGTACCCAGGATCTATGTAGCCCTGGACAACAAGCATGCAGAATATCAGTCACATATGATTGAAGTGGAAGGTATGATCAACAACCACACCATTTCTATTTTAATTGATTCGAGGGCTATTCATAGTTAATAGATCCTAAGATGGTGGAAATTTTTCATTTTCCAATAAACAAGCATGGAAAATTTTGGTTGGTGTAGATGGCTACAGGAGCCAAAAGAAAAGTTATTGAAATAGTTAATACATGTCTTATGGACATGAATGGACTGATCACAAGGGAAGATTTGAATATCTTGCCTTTAGGTTCCTATGACTATCTAATTGGGATGGATTGGTTGGACAAACACCATGCCATCTTAGACTATTGTAACAAGGGATTCACTTTCCTGGATGAGGAAGGAAACCCAAGGAAAGTATAGGGAATACCAAGGACAGTGACTATCAGATAAATATCAACAATGTAGCTGAAAAAGTTCTATAGGAAGGGTTGTCAAATATTTACAGCCCAATTGGTGCTAAGAGAGCACCAATTGTATGCCAAATTGAGAAAGTTCTCATTTTATCAAAAGAAGATCCATTATTTGGCACATATTATTTCAGAGGAAGGAATAGCAGTGGATCCTAAGAAGATAAAGGACATTAGAGAATGGTCAACACCTAATAATGTGATAGAATTCAGATCCTTTATGGGTCTAGCTAGCTATTATAGGAGATTCATTTCAGGTTTTTCAAAAATTTCTCACCCAATCACTTCATTATATAGAAAAGGGGTGAAATTTCAATGGATAGAAGAATGGGAAAAGAGCTTCTAGGAATTGAAGCAATTGCTAACTAGTGCTCCAATCTTGAGGATTCAAGATCTGAATGAATATTTTGTAGTGTGTATAGATGCATGCAAAGAAGGACTAGGGGGAGTCCTTAGTCATAATGGGTTTGTGGTATGTTATGAATCCAAAAAGATGAAGGATCATGAAAAGAACTATGCAATTCATGATTTGGAGTTGAAAGCCATAGTGCACGCCCTGAATAAATGGAGGCACTACCTCATGGGAAGGAGGTTTGAACTGAGGAAATACCATAACGGTCTGAAGTATTTGTTTGATTAGCCAAACTTGAATGCTAGGCAGAGTAGATGGTTGGAATTCCTTGGTGAGTATGAATTTGATATCAATCACATCAAAGGAAAGGAGAACAAAGTGGTTGATGCACTCAATAGAAGAGTGCATGAACTACATGCTACGACCATTAGCATGTATCAAACTGATATTAAAGGCAGAATTTCGAAAGTTGCAAATGCAGATTTGCAATACATGGAATTGGTGGCAAAGCTATATCAACATAAAATTATACAGAAAGTGGAAGATTATAAATTGGAAGATGATGGAACACTCTTGTACAAAAACTGAATTTATGTACCTAATTCCCAGGAATTGAGAATTATGATATTGAAATAAATGCATAATGTGCCTTATGTTGGGCACCCTATATATAAGAAAATAGTGGCAATAGTAAAGAGCCATTACTTTCAGCCAGACATGAAGAAGGAAATTGTAGAGTACATAGCTAAATGCTTAGAATGTCAAAGGGTCAAGGCTAAGCATAGGCACCCAACTAGTTTTCTACAACCATTTCCCATTCCTGAGTGGAAGTGGGAAGTGGTGAAAATGGATTTCATCGAAGGATTTCCCAGAACCAACAAGAAACATGATTTCATCATGGTGGTGGTGGATAAGCTTACGAAAGCTACCCATTTTATTCCATTGACAACCACTCACAAGGAAACTAATGTTGTTGATATCTATATGAAGGAAGTAGCACGATTGCATGGAATTCCCAAGAAAATTGTGTCTGACAGAGACCTGAAATTCACCTCAAAGTTCTAGAAAGGGTTATTCAAAGGGTTTGAAATGAATCTGAACTTCAACACAACATATCATCCTAATTCTGATGGGAAAACAGAAAGGGTGAACCAAGTGATAGAGGACATGCTAAGGATGTATGTGATGGACAAACCATATAAATGGGAAGACTACCTACACTTGGTAGAATTTTCCTACAACAATGGGTATCAAGAATCACTGAAGATGAGCCCGTTTGAATCACTTTATGGAAGAAAGTGCAACACATCAATAATATGGGACAACCCAGTCGATAGAGAAATAATTGAGCCAGAGTTGCTCAAGGAAATGGAAGAGAAAATGTTGAAGATTAAGCAGAATTTGAAGGTTGCCCAAGACAAGAAAAAACATTATGATGATAAGAACATAACCGACAGGGAGTTTAAAGTAGGTGATCATGTTCTCTTGAAAGTGAAATCCAACAAAAGCTCTCTGAAGCTGGGAAACTGTTCCAAATTGGTAGCCAGATATTTTGGGCCATTTGAAATCCTAGAAAGGATTGGACCAGTTGGTTGAATATATGCTTGCATTTTCTACATCCATGACTGTACATAATTTGTTTCATGTTTCATTTCTTAAGAAATATATACCTGATGCTAATCATGTTATTGATTGGAATGTGATTCAAGTGGAGCAAGAAGGCGTCTTGCAAGTGCATCTGGTGCACATATTGGATCGGAAGAGAAAAAAACTCCAGAATTGAACCATAGGGATTGTAAAGGTCCAATGGACCTAGTACGGTCCTGAGGACGCAACATGGGAGCATGAGGATGCTATGCGTGCAAAATACCCGCATCTTTTTGAATATTTTGAACATCTTGCTCATGTTGTGTAAATAAGTTGCACTGAGGACAATGCAAAAATAAGGGGAGGGGATTGTAATATCCCCAAGGATGAGCCCCAGTTGTATTTATGAATTGTAAACATGTTTTTTAGGCTGGTGAGCTCAGAAATTATAAGTTGGTAGGATTATGTGTTATTAGGACGGAGAGCCTAGGTGTTAAAGTCCATAAGCCTAATTTTTGTATATGTAATTATGCATATCATTAATAAAAATTATACATCGTTGCATGTAGACTGACCATGAAGAAAGAGTGATGGGGGACTCAGCTCCACTAGGTAGGGAAATGGATGGGATCGAGAGGATAGGAAAGAGGGGCTAAGATAGAGGGCTTAACCTAAAGGGAATATTATAATATATTCCTGAAAATGAAAATACTAAAGTGGGGAAAATAAACCTAGTTATCCTAAGTTCCTGGGAAAGGGAACGAGTGTTAAATGGAGTGCATGTAGCTCCAGGAAGATAGGTGTTGACCTAGGTCCATATAGTTAAATATGGAAATTCATCTCATTGGGTGCATTTGATCCCCATTCTTGGATCCTTCACCTAACTCATTTTTGTCTCCATCATCGACCCCAACACATTTCACGCACTTTTGAAACCAATAACCTGTGAAGATGACCTGTGTTTTTTTATGAAGCACAATGTATTTGCACTTGAAAAAACCGTGTTGTGCCTTACCAAATTGTGGTTGCTTCCATTCCCTAAGCTATATTAAACCTTTTTTGTTGTCTTCACCTTGTTGGAACTGAGTTTAAGTTGGTTGAAGAAGTGGGTTGTCAGGCCCCTGGTTGAAGAAGAATGTTTTCGAGCCTATGAGAAACTCTCTCCAGGTGATAGAGTTTTCTGGGAAGTGATTTTATCCTAGAGAGAGTCCATCACCAGCTACAGAGCTCTGATAATTCCTGATCCATCCTGTTGTCGAGACCTTGAAAGGGGAAGTGGAGCAGCCGATGGACTGTGGAACAATGAAGGTGCATATTCCTGGGATGGAACAGACATGTGGGGAATGAGAGTCCATGAGTAGTGGGTGTAAGAATTATCTTGGAGAGAATCCTTCCAATTGCACTGTGCAGTCTCTTGTAACCTCAGACTAGTCTAATATTCCCTTGCCCTGGGTGGAGCTTAGTCCCAGCTCAAGGGTGACCCACTACTCAGCATGATGAGAAACATGGTCTAAGGCTGGGAGGTTCGTGGAAGGTTTGAATGTAGTTGGTGGATCTCAATTAAAATATAAGTATTCATTTCCCCTGTTCATTCACATGATATGTATTTATATATGTTGTTACATCTATGGTTTTATCTAGATTACTGCATGTATGCTTTTATTGTTATTTCCACATCAGTCTGTGTATTGGAAGAATATGTTATTTGTCTATTTTTATATTTATAGGAAAATGATAATTGTTATTTCTATGATATAGCATAGCACAACCTAGGTGGCCAAGGGTGTTAAAACATATCGATATCAGAGCAGTAATATGTCCCTCTGTGGCGTTGCCTGATGTGTTGGGTGGTTGGGTATGTTACACATGTAGTTGTATATAACTCAAACGTCCCACAAAGAAAATATTTGTCTAAGTACAAGATATTTGTCTAAGTACAAGCCAATCAATTGTTGATACAGATACGGGTCTACTTGGATCAAAGTCTCTCAACTTCTTCAGATTTGTCAACATGGGAGTTTTCCATGGATTTGCAATCCATCATCCAGGACTTCTGAAGAACCATTTCAAGACACTTCCTCTATCATAGGAAGTTTTCATAATTCTTTTGTTGTACATGAGAGGCTCTTATACAAGGTCTTCTTCCATCTCTATACAAGGGTCTCTTTCTGGTATACCTCAAAACCTTAAGGTTTCTCTACATACAATTCTTCTTCAATTACTCTGTTAAGAAGAACAATCTTTACATTCATCTGATGTAAAATCCAACCCATGGATACTGCAGGAGATTTAATGGCTCAGCTAGAGGTATACTTAAACAATATTTCATCATAGTCTTCTCCCTCCTTCTGGGAGAACCCTCTAGCCTTGAATCTCACCTTGTATCTATCAATGCTTCCATTTATAAGTCTTTTTCATAATTTCTCACATACATTGTTCTTCATAATAACTTCCTTCTTCAACGTTGGAGTCCATGGAATATTCTATAGATTCCATGCCCTTCCTTCCTGAAAGTTCCAACTTCTTCCTTTCACCATAGGAACATAAATGTAGATGGAAAACTACAGATATTCAAGGCTTCTTGAAGAAGACTTATTCTAGATTCAAGTTGAACATGTGCTACTTGTAATGAAGCACATGGACATATACTTCATAGTATTCAAGGATTCTTCACTGGATCATATCATTGGGGATTATCTCCCTCCTAATACCGGCTTCATGCCTGAATGAGAAATATACATGATCTTCTTTTGGAATTCTCTGATTATGTCCCTCCATATGAGAGAGTCCATGCTTCCACCTGCTACACCTCTCTTTGCTTTCTGCAAAGTGTCACAAACCTATTTTGGTTTCCTTTTGATTCCTGAATTTCTTCGAGTCTGACTCCTCTGAGTCTCTTTAATTTTGTTTCTATCTATTATTATTTCTTCTCATTTGGACATTGTGTCATCCTTGTAAACTTCTTCTATGACATGTTCCGCAAGGATTTTTCATCAAACATATTTCACAAGGGTACCTTCCTAGAACAAGAACAACAAGAGAAAACAAGAAATATATCTCTAGAGGAAATGTTAGTTCATCATGCAAACAAGTACAATAATCATCTATATCAATGGTATTCATATGCAATCAAGTATTCATTGCACCTAACATTAATAGAACCTTTCAAATACTTCTTTCACAATTTGTAATGTAGCAACTATCACCCTTGATATACACAAATTTGAGCTTAACAATTTAATCAAACCTAGAACCCAAAGCCTCAACTATTATGGAGGGTGCGCTTGTTCTTCTGAATTCACTGAGTCCAATATTACACCAATATTACAAGGTGTGATATCTAGTACTTCCCATGTAAAAACACTCATGTTTTTCTAGACGATATAACTTAGATAACATATACAAGTGCATACCTTTGAAACCTTGTAGCATCGTTGAGCTTGTCTTCCAATATGAAACTAGATATCATCTTGACAAGAAGAGATTAGAAACTCAATCAGAATATTCAATGATTAGAACAAGCTAGAAACTCTAAAATTTCATCTTTGACTACAAAATCAATTTGACCATAAGTCAACCTTTGAATTTGACTTTGAACAGTCAACCATTGACTTTGACCAATTTGTTAGCACATGAAATGTTTAGGAGTCAAAATATTATGACCTTAGTCTATGTAAGAGTCTTAGTGTCATGCTATCAATTATCATCATGAAGGAAATAAGGGTCAAATGGGTCTGTTAGCACATGAAATGTTTAGGAGTCAAAATATTATGACCTTAGTCTATGTAAGAGTCTTAGTGTCATGCTATCAATTATCATCATGAAGGAAATAAGGGTCAAATGGGTCTCAAACCTGGTCTTAAAGACATCATTATCATATGTCATGTCTCAAGGATTTGTACAAAAATCCCATTATGTCATTTTCCAACCATTTAGAGGTCAAGTCATAGGTCAGATTTATTTGCTGCCAACTCACAGGAAATTTTGCAATGTATTTATAATTATCTCATGCACTTATCTTTCATTATTGCAATAAGAAAACATGTCAAGGGGAATTTTGTGGTTTTTGGCGATTTCATCTAATTGGATTTTCAAGGATTATGTCATAGAAAACTCTAACAGTTTCCTTGAAGCGCACTACTGGAATTTGAAATTGGTGCTGCAAAATGGCACTGCAAACTGGATGAAGAAGTTTGTTCAATATTGGATATCTTTCTCTAAGACCAACTTAGGTTCACAAATCACCAACATTAAATCCATATTTATCAGGTATTTCTTGATGATTTTCATGTTGCTTAAAGGTTGACAAAGGAATTAAAATTACTATGAAATTGGTGTTGTGAACGGTTAAATGTCCATCTGTTGCCAACTCTCAAACCCACTACTATGGCGCTCTAAACTCCGCCCATTATTAAAATTTGTTAACTTAAGTTCATCCTACAATTTCTTCTTCAAACAAGCCATTTTCTCCCACTGATATCTATGCCCTGCGAACCCTCTATTTTTATAGAGTTGTCTCTTGTTATCATTTGCATTTTCACTCAGACTAGATTCTTTTTCCTTTTATCACTCCTACTTGCAATTTTCCCCACTCCATACCATGTTTTTGTATAGGTTTTCATACAAGTGAACTATGAGTATATCAACTCTGCAATTCAACCCAATAAAAACCCATGTTTTACTATATATTTCACATAGCATATTTTTATGTTTCTTGAAGGTTACTTCAGGTTGAAATAATATTGAAACATCTTTTGGAAGGTTTATCCTACTTCAGGTACAATTTTTGAAAGGTTGGAATCTTTTTTCAAGAAAACAAGTTGCTACAGGAAAGTTTGTAGCGCCTAGAATCACTGGCGTTGCGAATTGGTAATTTGGGATAGTTTGTAGCAATTAGCACACAACAGAATCATGCTTTGATTATAATGTTTTAATTCCTATATGGATTCTTCTGAAATTTTCTATGGAGAAGCATCATATTACCATTGAATTGCTGACAAACAATCAGCTTGACCCCATTCGTGTTTTGGGAGAAAAGTCAAAATCATCACCTATAGGAAAGTTCGCAACGCATGTTGTCAAAGGTGTTGCAAACTCTAAAAGTTTGATAAATCAGAGTTATGGGAGGGATACCAGCTGTCAGGGAAGGTTCAAATGGTTTCCTAGGAGTTAATTGGACATTAAGGGCATCTGTTCCATCTCTAGATCAAGAAGCATGGCCTATTTCAAAAGGTATTTATCACAATAGGAAAGATCCCAAAAAATAGGAATTTGTTATGTTTTTGTTGGAATCTTTTGTAAAAAACTCCTAAATGGAGGAGGATCCTATGTAGATCCTTAGTTTCAACCTCCTTAGAGTAGAGAGAGATCGTTCACTATATATGAAGTGAATTTTGATAAGTAAAGGGTTGGAGTGATAGGAAAAAGGTTGTTACTATTTGTAAACTCTCGGACTTTGTATATCTAGATGGAGGATTCTTGTGTAGTCAAAGATCAACTTGTGCTCCTTTATTTTTCCATTTTTTTTTCTTCTTTCTCTAATGGAATACTAATTGATAAAGGATTTATCAACAACGTTTTTAGCAGAGTTATGCAATGGATGATTTACTGTGTATTTTGTGAAGCATTTCTTCTTGGAGAAAATATTTATTTCTTGAGTAGAAGGATCCTAATTAATGAAATTTCAACCATATGAATGTGTCAATCGAGACTAATGTGAAATTGATGATTCATCTTGATGTTTTTCTTCATTTACTTATATTCATCTTTCAAAATATGTGCTTGTTGGATATTATGATAGCCCTTTTTGCTAGAATATAGTCATTGAAATTTCGTGCATTAGATGAGGCTTTGAACCTTATCAATTTGATCCATTTTTGGATATAAGCACTCATCCAACTCTAAAGATTAAAATGGGTACCAGGTGTAAGAAAAACAGGACTGCAGAGCAGTAAAATAAAACAAATGCAAAAAAAAAACACAGAAGACACACAATACAAGAGAGACACAGATTT
>CBVK0101668554.1:0-14090 GCA_900067695.1 Picea abies
TTTCATTACAGTAGCATTACACTTACCTATTAAAATATCAGTATATCACAACTACATATTTCATAAACAACATATTCATGACATTACCTTTACGCATTACCGTAACAATATTACCATAACATTACATTTACACTTGACTAACACAATTTGTGTTATCAATAAAAATGAAGGCTAGTGGCAGTGAGTGTGTGCCAAACCAAAAGGGAAATGGAAGCACGCATGCTAGAATTCACGCCTCAAATTGGTAGCCATCAAAGGTGACAGTCAGAGACCAAAATCGATTCGACAATTTCTAGCTGGCAACTGACGGAATCCGAGAATCAAATTGGCAATTTCCAATTTGATCCAAATCGCAACTTGCCATCCTTTAATATTGATAAGCATTACTTAAATGATGTGGAAAGTTTTTTCCAACAGTTGGTAAGGCTGGGCTGTCAATGTTAAAGGGAATTTACTGTCATCTGTGGCAACCAGGTTACTGAAAAAGTAACTTTTATCTTTTCCAAATTAGAAGGCATAGTTAGTGTTGGGCACACTCTCAAGATAGGGTACGATGTCTCAGCAAGAAAGTGTTAAGAGGCTAGTATCATCGAGAGTGGTGGAAGGAGAGTCATAATAGCTCCAGCACTCAGATTCAAGGAAAAAGTTGACCGTTTAAATCACCACACGCAGCCACTAGAGAAGGGGCATGCGCAGGAGGCATAGGGTCACCACGTAGCCTGTTAACGCTGGCAGAAGGTGAGTTGGGCATTGATCATCAAGCCTAACTCAAGTCATCTCCAATGTATCAAGCATCATTCCCACAAGTGTCAAGTAAGGCATTGAGTACCAGAATGGAAGGTGCCAGAACAAATTTCAGAAACGAAATCTCAGAATTAAACTTACAATTGAGAATGCCAAGAATGAAATGCTAGCTCGAAATTGCCAGAATGAATTTTCCAACTAATCTTACACAAATAAAAATGCCATTACGCCCATTATAGAATGAATCCAAATTTAATAGTTTGATTTCTATGTAATTAACAATGGTATTAACTATATATCAATTGCAGAACGATTCGCCAATACAGTACAAATTCAAATTTTTTATCTAAAATTGGCAGAGGTAATATATAGATATCTGATGCAGAACAAATTTTCCACTAAAACGCCCCCAGAAATATATACAACAATGCATTAACTAACAGTGAGTGTCAAGAATGCAAAACTACACATCCAAATTTTAAAAGTGGATAAATACATCCGGGAATGTACAACTGTGAAGAGTCACGTAGACACATAAGGGTCACAGGGGTAAGAAATAAATATGGATAAGCTGGTAAGATCACAGTGGTATCCTAAGAACATTGTTTCAATGTTAGAGCTAAAGGTATTTGTTTTATTTGTCCTAATCACGTAGTTGAAAATCAATTCTAATTACTGTAATCACCACTTCCAATGCTACCATAGAAATAAATTGTCAACCATTGCTGGAGTAATATGATATTGTCATGTGTCACGCCAAGAAAATCGTAGTGTTTTGACCATAAGGATCCAACCAAAGAATAGAAAAACCCAACTAGAACGTTGACCACCATAAGTTTAGGCAGTGATTCGAACGGGAAAATATCAAGGTAGAAATCATCCATTGCTACTATGCAGAGACAAAATTTGCAGTGAGAAAGGGGCACTTAAACAGTCACAGAGTTAAGTTGTGAGGGAGGCACTGCCACACATTGTGGGTTCATCCAGCAATACAAAGAATGCAAAGGTAACTTAACCAGCGAATACCAAACGCAGAATAAAGAACTTCCCCATCAATCAAATTTCAAGGTTATCTAAGCATCAAGGAGAAAGGCAAACCATTTTTCCAAGGAAGACAACAGAGGTAGACATTTAATGATATGGATACCATAGATGAAGTATAGACTATTTTTCCATTGATTATCATATTACAACAAATGAGTTCAAGTTTTTACAATAATATAATTATAACTGCCGAAATAAATAACTATGCATTCTACTCTACCAAATAAGGAGCATACCATTGCCTTATCTCTCGCCTCGAATGATGTCCATGCGCTCCATGCTGCTCCCCCTCGCCAACTATTGAGACCTCACTGGTACCTCCCAGCCAATGCTCGGGGTACTCTACTTCCACCTTAGCCCCCCGAGCCGCAAAGGGGCCACACACTATCCAAAGGGTATGTCTAGCTCCTAGTTTACCTCATAAGGCCGAGCTACCACTTCTCTCTGAGCCAGGAAATCTCAACTCCCACAAGTAAATCAGTTAAGTCACTAATCTGGCAACGTAATGTTCCGCTAACAACTGATTTCTTTCTTCCTTCTCCTTCCTCTTTTTTATAGAGTTTTAGAACTTCCAAACTTTCCCTAAATCTCATTTAATTTAAGTTTTAAATAAAAATCTTCTAAAAATCTCCTTTGTACAAGTGTCATTCATCCCCCACATTACTCCAATAATTAGTTTCTTTCATTGATTAAATTGTCTTATTTCCCTCACCCACCTAGAGTTACTCCTAAATTTACTCCTAGGTGTCCCTAGATTCCCTTACATGTTTTAAAAGTCTTTCCTAAAATGAAAATGGTAAGTCAGTTCAAAATTAGAAGGTTCTTAAATGCAGATTATTTACTAAGTTGACCTCCCGCTTTTTACCATAAGTTCCCCTCTTTCCCCCTTTTATGTTACCTCCATTCCCTAGTTTCCTAATTTTTATAATTTCTCTCCTTCCCCTTTTTATTAGAGTTAAAAACGACAGTTGTGCAATTTAACCTCTTTCCCTTTTATTATTAATTTAATATATTTTTACACTTTCTCAAGTTAAATAATTAAATTCTTCTTTACCTTTTATCCATAGATTTTATTTAAGTTCCTACTCTATTCATTTTACCAAAAAATTTATGAAGTCCACAATTATTTCTTAAGTGGTTTTTATTTTAAACTTTATCATTTTATTTTTATAGAGATATTTTCCTAAGGGTAGACAAAATTTTACCCCTAGAGAAGTTTTAAACATAGAACTTATATTCTGGACTGGGCGACACTTAATTATGGAAGTTGTTTTAAAATTTATTAATGAGATATTTTTCTTAGGGCCATCTAGGTTCATTCCTTTATGATCATGAACGCGACGTGCACTTCAAGATGCACAACGTGCTCCAAGGGTGCCACTTGCCTCTTTTGTTTCTTTCACGCGATGTGCCCTTCAGGATGCATCACGTGCTCCAAGGGTGCCACTCGCCTTATTTGTTTGTTTGTGTGACATGCCCTTCAGGATGCACTACGTCCTCCAAGGGTGCCACTCACCTCTTAACTGATTGGCAGACATCAATAACCCCTGGAGTCAATACTCCTCTAGGTGAACTTGTGGGAGACCAAGGGCTTCTAAGGAATAAGTCCCTCGCCTTATTGCATGCCCCTTAGAATCATCATGAGTGACTGTCACAGTCTTCCCTCGCGACATCGTGGGTGCTCTCGAACTAGGCATTCGTTAACCTACAGTTCGAGCCACGGTGGGACTGCTAGTAGGTTTTGGTAGGGCTGCTATCCACACCTCCCCTCAACCTCTCTGGTAGTCATGTGTGGCCCCTTTACTCCATATGTGATTCTGGTCGACAAGTTATCGTCAACCTGTATCATCAACAAATCATGTCAGAACATGTCCACATCATATAATCTAATCAAATGTATTAATATCACAGTAAATAAATCAAACCCCAATAGCACACTCCCTGACTCAATCCGGAGTCCAAGGGGTTCCATCGATGCCTCTGCATCCTCAAGGTCCAAAAATCTGCACACTCAGTAAAACCGAGTCAATAGCACCTGTCTATGTTAATGTAGTAAAACAACATGTCATCTACCCATGACGCATCATAATCAAAGTCAAATGTTTTAATATCATAATAATCCGAATCACTTGTGAGCAAGTGTCCTCAAAGAATAAGTTCACTCAGTGTGCTAGAGTGGGATGTTACATAGTGCATTAGGCCTAGGTATTTCATCTCAAATTCTGCAGCGATCTTCTTTTTACAATCAGTGATGAGATTTTCTTCTCTAGTTAAGAATAAGTCATCTACATACAACATCAATATAACAAGCTCATCATTCATAATCTTGAAGTAAAGGTTATAATAAACGTTACTCTTTGTAAATCCCAAGCTCGTTAGGAAACTATTAATTCTTCCATACAAGACTCTAGGAGCTTGCTTCAATCTGTAAAAAGACAAATATATTATAAATAAATATTAATAATGATAAATTAATTCATAAATGTAAGATCTAATTTTAATAAATTAAAACTTATTTTTAATTTTTTTATATGTTTTATAAAATCTATATAATCATTACGTATTAGTGATGGTTCAAAACCAATTATACATATATTTAATTTTAAATTAAACTTTTGTAAAAAACCTATGACATAATTCTTCTCTTTATGATGATGATGATGATGATGATTAATGCCCACTAAGACCTAATTGGTCTATCGGACCTTAATCCACATCATATCATCTAATCAGATGTACTAATATCACAATAAAACAATCAAACCCGGATAGCACACTCCCTGACTCGATCCGGAGTTCAAGGGGTTTCATAGATTCCTATGCATATTCAAGGTCCAAAAGCCTGCACACTCAGTAAAACTGAGTCAATGGCACCTGTCTATGTCAATGTAGTAAAACAACATGTCATCCACCCATGACGCATCATAATCAAAGACAATGTCTTAATATCCTAATAATCTGGAGCACTTCCGAGCAAGTGTCCTCAAAGAATAAGTTCGCTCAATGCGCCAGAGAGGGATGTTACAACATGGTAAAGGAAAACTAGGCCATAACGACCTTCACAGGTAATAAATTGCTTTAAAACTACTAACAGACCATGCCATCTAACCTTGAGCAGGGAGATCGAAATACATTTTCCACAATAGTCAATCTTTTTGGATGTAACGAAAAGACTCCAGGGAACTTCATCCAACTTTGAATTCTTGAACCACTTCTGATTAGTGAGAGGGAGCCATGTTCCTTCACTCAAAAAATCTTCAATGACCTCCAACTGAATATCACCAACCTTTGCTCGGTATCCATCAAATGTTGTGGCAAATTCTTTGGCCACTTGAAGGTTATACCCTTGGAACTTCTTAATAAACATATTCCAATCCTGGTTTTTCAGATCCTCACTCGCATCATCATGAAGCAAAAAATCTTGAGAGCCATTTGTCTCTACTCGGACGACATGGGCCATTATGGGTTCGAACGTACTGTAACAAGGGCGACTCAAATTAACTGTGGGTTTATTTGGTAATGGTAAGAGGGATTAGTCTGAGCAGATACCTTGAAAAAAAAATAAGCAGAGAACCTATGCGATCATAGCATATACATGTAGGTCTCGGTTATCGGGTTTAAACACTCCTGGTAATGAACGCTATGAGTACATCACACTACAAAAACTCTTAACTTGAAATGAGAGGCCCGTCAACTCATTCTGCCAACCAAAATGAAGTATAGGATATGGTTCTGGTGTGTTTAATTCCCATGTTGTGTGATGGGTATAATCAATTTGCAAAGGTTCAGAATGGATACATTTTTACAATTCAAATGGGAATTGATTTTTGGTAGAATAGTTGATTTACAAAGGATCCTAAAAAATAATCTTACAGTCCAAAATCAAATCGACAAAAGTATTATATCGATATTTGATAAACTAAAAAAATCATTTAAGTAAGAGACATGAGGTAGATGTAAGCACATTGAACCTTTTGGAAACCAAGCTTTGGATATGGTTATAATGTGAAATTAAGTTTTAATGCTTGATTCATGATTATAGTCATGAATCAGGCATGAAAATGCAAGATAAAAATAAAACAAGAATAATCAAACATCTTTTTTATACCCCATTAATCACCCTCAAATAGTGATATTTATAAGATGAGATGATGGTAGCTATAGGAGGTGTTATTTTTCATTCAAAAAATAAAAAACATGTAGGGCTCCCAACAAGTCTTATATCCTAATAATCGTTTGGGCTTTAAATCCCTAGTTTACCTATGCATGGGAGATTCTAGACAGAAGATTTGGTGCGGGAGCTCGCGTCTTTTAAAATCCCTTTTCAGTGGATGGGATGAACCTCCATTTATTTATTCATTCCTTTTAATCTAAATCCTTTGTCGTCTAGTCGTTGAGATATTGCAGTCCCCCCTACATTCAAGTTTCAATCAATTAAATTATCCTAATGCATGCCTCTCTAGTTGTTCTTTGGCCTAAAATAATAAGCGATGTTCATGCCAGCAACACCCCGTATCTCATAATTTTTTTCACTGGATTGTATCGAGTCCCCTTTTTCTCAACCCAAAATATAATTCGTTAAAATTTCTAGAAATTAAATTTAGTTGTAAATATTAAGAAAATTTAGTTGTAAATATTAAGAGAGATTGTAATTTAGAGGCATTTTTTTATTACAAACTGATTTCCTTCCAGTTAAGTTCATTTATATACTTTTAAAAAGAGGTGATTTCTAATTCATAATGGTAAATGGGTTGACTTGTAGTGGTGCTTTTATCCTTCAAAAATAGATCCAATAAGACTATACATTATATTTCTATTCAACCTACAATCAATAATAATGGCTCTAAGAAAATAAATGCTCATGGGATCACTTGGTTATTAAAGGTTCTCTTGGTGATAAAATTTAGTGAATGATAGGGTTTAATTATAACAATGACTCTAATAAATATTTATTTTAATGATTTTACCTTTATCAACTAATGTTAGTCATTTAGAAGAGGTTGTAAGGTGATTTGCGCATTTAATGGTAATGTTCATGGTTACCTACGTAGATGATTAGCTTTATCTTGGTAGGGCCCGTCCTTTTGATTCCTTATAATGAAGATTGTGACCTTCCGCACAATGAGTTTTATGTTTGGAAATGGTTTACGTGTACACTGTAGTTTACCCTTACGTAGTTTACCCTTGCGTAGTTTCCATGTGGCAGTATAACCCCGTATGGTCGGATCATAGCGCACATTGATCAACAAGTGAACATGTTCTCCCGTCATGATATCTTGCGTTACATGATTAATGACGTCGTTTGTTTTATTTAGTGAATGATTAAATCACGTGCCATGGAATTTATGTGATCTATGATTGTATTTACTAGAATGTTTGTGACTGTATGTACATTGATTATTCTTTAGCTCACGTATTTAATTATTGTCAGCGTCAATGCTCGTAAATTGATTGGCGTCGTCCTCCATTGATGTTGTCAGGTTGAGTTGATGTGATTATTTTATTTCTGGTTGTACATCATATCTGTCTTAATGGTTGGGATCATTACAGTAAGGTTGTACTTGTTTTGTTATGTAATGTGATTGTCTCTCACTCGCTGGAAGATTTCTAGCTACTTGTGTCTTTAAAATTGTTACGTTGGGATTGATTGATGTTGTTTTAGCTTAATAGGCATGACATTTGTAGACATCTCTTTGTTCCTCAAAACAATCGCCAACCTTGAGACTTTAAATGGTAAAAATGGATGGGAACCTGGGCTTGAGCATTGCTTATGTGTCATGTTTTTTGTCTAATTGATTTAGTATGTTGCACCCAGATGCATGATGTGCTAGTATGCTAGGTCGTTATGTTGTCTTTTGGATTTGCTTTATTTGACTGTTATCGTTGTTACTTCCTGCATTAAAAAAAAAAATTACACTTGTTATGCGTCGTTAATTTCTACTTTGCATCTATCCTTATTTAATTATAAATTGTTTATAATTTAATGTTAAAATGTTTAAATATTTATTTGAATATTTTAATAAAAAAAATAATAAAAAAATATTTTTATCTATTTAAAAGAAGTGGTTAAAAAAAATATTTTGACTACTTCTCATGAATCATGGAGTGAACAACTTTTTAGAAAATATGAATGCAACTTTTATGTTTATCCCTCAAAACCTTTTTACTAAAGTTATTTCTAAAAATATATTTATTTTTTATTTTTTATATAATTATATGAATGAGTGAATATATATAATAATAATAATAACAATTCATTTTTAATGGTCACAGTCAAGTCAGACACCTAATTGGGGTATGAGACCCTTTTGTTTATGGGACAAGGAACCTTCTCTGCTTAGAGATTTTATTGGTAAAGTCCACGGAGGTATACATATCCTACCCCTCTCTGGATTTGAACTTGTAACCTTTTAAGAAGAAATACATATTCTTAACTATTAAGCCCACTCATACTATAAGTAAAGATATATATTTAATTATAAACAAATTTCATCTCCATCCCTGAAAACGCTCTGTTCGCTCTGTTCCCATGAAATAGGAATATATGGACAGTTTCTGAATTCATATATTTACATAACTCTGGAAACAAGTTGTAGTTGTAGACAGACGATCGAGCAAACAGGGTAATTAGTAATAAATATCACCATATCAGGGTTTTCACGAGACATTGAGAATGGTGGTGACCAAGGTTGTGATGCGCGTTGTGATTTTGGCGGCGGTGAAGACTGCAATGGCCACGAGAACAAAAGGTGAAGAAGGAATCACCTTCCCAAATTGTGAACTAACTATGGCTCTATGGGTCCCATATATTGTTTCGCTTGATCTTACCAAACAGTTATGTATGTCGTGCAGAACGACGCCCGTTGGTGGGACGTATGTAATTGATTTTTCAGTGCATATGGGAAGGCCAACTCCCGCGAAGTTCCTGCTGCTCTGGGAGTGCGTTGCAAAATCTGTAAAAGAGGAATCTTCCCGTTCTAGGTCAGTTAATCCTGGAGAATATTTTCAAAGTCTCCTGCCTTTTTCATTGTTTAAACAATCGTTCATCTGTGTCATATTTCTCTATTTTTTCAAGATATTGATTTCTCTATTTCTCTATGTGGCAGGACTGGTTGATCACGTTGTCCTGAGCTGAGATTGTGAAGATGCAATATTATTGTTTGGTTCGGCATGTTTTGCAGTTTAGGTTGAGAACCTTTCGTTTTTAGCTTCATGTTTTTGTTTATTATTGCATAATAAAATTAATGAAGTAGAGCACTGCATTAAGTATGTATCTGATCTGATCTTAATATAAATATAAGTATAATGAAAATTAGTACAAATTTTGAATGATTAGAAAAAAAAATTCCTATAATTTTAGTTTCATTGTATTTTTCTGGGATAATAATGTATATGTAAATGTTTGAGTATACAACTACCATATATAAACTTAACTTTACAGAAATTACTTCCTTACCATATATAAACTTAACTTTCTAGAAAGCATTTTCCATGGACTGAAGGGTAATAAGTAATGGGTATTAAATTTATTTTTAAATTTTCAATTTTAACTTATTTTATAATAACAATGAATAAATGATAAGATATGTATATTTATTATAATTATATTTTATTTAATTAAAAATTGGCTATGGATAAATGTTAAGATATGTATATTTATTATAATTATATTTTATTTAATTAGAGATTGACTATGGTTGAATAATTAAAATGTCAAAATATTTATTTATTTATTTTAATAAAAAGAAATAATAAAAGTATATTTTAATAAATGTGAAAATATGTATAATTATTATATTTATGTTTTATTATCCTTTAGGGATTAATAAGAAATAACTTTCTAAATAAATAATAATAATATATTTTTAAGGTTTATCCTTTATATTTGAACTTGTAATCTTTTAGGAGGAAACATATGTTCTTAACCATTAGGTTCACTCGTCCACTCAGGTCCAGTATATTGAGTCTATATTACAATAAAGTGGATGATGGTGGATGATGGTGGATTAATGTTGGCTCCAAATTAAGCATTAATATCCAACATTAAATGTTAGATCATTCAATATATATCTAAAGTTCATCATCATTGAATGTGCTAATGGGAAATGGCTTGTCAAGGTTTTATGGACTTGATAAAGTTATTGGACATCCTTATGAATATTTCATTTTAACTATTTCATACACTATAAAGGAAAAATATATATTATGTGGATAATAGATCACGTATGAAAAGCATTGGATTTTTTTTTTTATAGAGACTCATTATGAAATCTTCCAACACATATTAATCCAATACTATTTTAAAACATTTAATGTAATAAATGAAAATGATCTTCCTTCCAATTAATATTCAAAGAGTACACATTAATTCAAGACTACTTTAAGATATTTAATATAATAAATATTCCTATTAATACTTTTTAATTTGGTAACTCGGTTTAGATTTTATTTTTGTTTCTGGTAGTTCATGGACATGTATTAACACTTTTAAATTTTGCAAGGATGTTTAGTATTTTATTTTTATGTTCAACTTGTTATTGTGATTCAACTTACACCCATAATGTAGGTTTGGTTTTGACAAACATTGCATGATCTAATACTTAAGAAAATTTTCTTTGTGTGTCATTTTGTAATTGGTTAATTGAAATTCAATTAAGAGATAATAATTTATAAATTCAAAGATATTGTTAGATTTATTAAACTCACAATTTCTTGTTCTCTTCAAATTTTTTTCCAAAACAATTATTTGATGTGGTTTATATGAACATGGGGTTAATAAAAAAATAATTCAAAAACAAATAATTTATAAATTATAAGATATTGTTAGATTTTAAATGCACAGTTTCTTTTTCGCTTCATTTTTTTTTCCACAACAATATGATATTGTTATTTTGATATTAGATTTTGTTGATATGAACATTTTCACAAGTACTAAAAGAAAATATGATGCAGGAGCATCGCTCCACGTCAACAACCACCAGTCGATTAATATGCGTGGTGTGCATTTTCGTAAGGGAGAGGCACACCCTCTCATTTTGGCCTTCGAGAATATAAAGAGTGATCTAGGCAATTAATGTTGACAAGTTGGAAGAGCCAAATTGTGCCTTCGCAAAAGCTAGAGATAAGTTCACCCTTAAGTGGTTAATGGTAGACGGGATCTGTATCTAATTTGGAGCATATTTTCATCACTGTAATCTGCCTCAATAGTCAATATTTTTTGAATGGTGATTTGACACCACTAGATTAGCTTGGAGGGCTCATTGAGCCCCTCTTGTATAAATTATTGTAGTGTTTCCTAGTAGTGGTTGTTGTTGGAAGGTTGTTGATAGAAGATAGTCGGTTAGCAGTGTATGTGTTAATGAGTAATGAAGAACAATGTATGAATGTATGTAAGTTTCAGTTGAATGAATATAGCAAAGGAATATTGTTCCAAAAGTATGTTATTATGTGTTTCTTGAATGAATGGTAGATTTTCTGTTATTTTTCAGTTCTCTATTATTTTTGTTCTTGTATGCATGACTGCATTTGCATAGTTGAATGTATGAGTCACTGTGAAGATGAAATAAGTTTCAAATGTCTCTCTTCATTGAGCCAGTGTAAGGTTTGCATAGTGTCCTCAAGGAGTGCATGACTGAGTCTGTTATGACTCATAAGCTCAGAAGAGTTAACATGAAACTTATGTACACAAGGAGTGCGTGATAGAGTTTTCAGACCCAAAATCTCAGGAGGGGTAGTGTAGTTTTACAGACAGAAGAGAGAAGTGGTCATAAGGAGTGTGAAGTCACTCACAAAGGAGTTGAGTGTGGAAGAGACCCGTTACAAGTGTGCATAGGTTGAGATTTTGACTAAGTGTCAAAGAAAATATTCATAGGAACAAAGAAATTTGAAGAAGTAAAGATCAGAAGGAAGATAGACAGGAAAGTTTCTAGGAAGAAGGTCCATGAATTTTCCATTAAAGTCAATGGACGAGATTCATTCCAGAGGGTAACAAATGATTCCAGACCATTAGATTAGGGAGAGCTATGTGGAAGATAGCCAGAAAGTGGTTGATACTTAGGATTTCAGTAAGTTGAAGGTTTGTCGAAGGCACAGTTGTGAAGTCCAAAATCACAGATTGGTCGCAATCATGGATCACAAGGAGAGAATGTAGCAATAGATCCAAGAGTTCAAGAATCATAAGTTTGGAGGTTTGCAGGTGAGAAAACCAGAGTATCGTAAGGTCACAAAACCTGAACCATAGTGGGGACAACAGAGTTCAGAAACGTGGAGAAGAGCGCTTCGGGAAAAGATGAGGGAAGGATTCAAGATATCCCCAAAGTCTGAATCGCAAAAGAACAATCCCACAGTCATATACATGGTCACTTGAAAACAATACCTTTGTGTGTGGGTATATTGGTTCTGGGTTCCCGTAGATACCCAAGGAGTTGCTCTGACTCAGTATTTCAAATGATCTAAATACTGGGAGGTCAAGTAACCCCTCTGGAGGGAAGGGGGTTTGCACCGGGTGGTATCAAAGCTATTTTAGAATTGATTTCTATAGACAAAGGAGACTTAGCACGATACTCTGTTAAAGATTTTGGAAGGTGTGCAACAGATGATAAACAATCAAGTTGGTTGCAGGTAAAGCAGGATGGTCATTGGAAGTTATGAGCTCATTTGAGGAGAAGTCCGCCCATAGAAAAGCAAAGAGGAGATGGAAAAGGAGATTAGTGAAATCTGAGCTGAGATGGAGAGGCTAGCATTCAATATACAGTAAGAGGAAAAAGTGTGTTGGATGTACACGTGGCCTTTGAAGGGGATAGCCAAGTGGCTTCTTGAGAAGTTATTGGCCAGAGGGAAGAAACATATGTTAAAAAGGTGGATGAGGCATGCTTAAAACCTCATTCATAATGGAAAGAGATCTGGAAAAGGTCTCATATATTTCTAGGTGGGAAATGGGAAGGGATTAGTGGATCTCGTAGAATTCTAGGAGGGAAGAGGAGACATCCTAAATTTCCAAGTGGGCAAGGGTGAAGAAGAAATGAGTTGAGCTGAGAGTTTGTATCAGCAAGGGGTGTTGACAGATGAAGAGGAGGTGGAAGAAATTTTGTCTACATATGAATATTCGTGCGGAGTTGTAAACCATGTGAATGAATATGATGACAAGTTGGAAACTTTCATCACCAAGGAGAAGGATTAGAGGAGTGTTCTAGTCATTGGAGGAGTAGAGATAGTCCTGCAAGGCAGTCGAGGAGAGGTTATCATAGACATTGTAGACGCAACCAAAGGATAGTAAGTTGAGACTAACATGGAGAAGGAGGAAAAAATACTAAGATCTGTCCCAACAGAGGTGCACCCATTTTATATAGTCACTCGGTGGGAAGTGGAGTTGAAGGCACTGGAGGATTGGTTGGGAAATCTAGAACCAGAAGGTGGATGCCAAGAGATAGACATGCTAGAGGAGACATACCAGCATGAGGAGAAGCAAAAGGAAGCTAGGGTTGAACCAACACGATCGGAGATGATAGGAGCACATTTGTTAGAGGAAGAAGCTGAGCAACGATGCAATAATGAGAATCGTGCATGAAGGGGAACTACAACAGAGTGGCCAACTAAAGTCACAAGAGATGAAGAAGATAACATGGGAGATTGATGTGATCTACCCATTAGTAGGGAATAAGTGCAACAAGTTAGTATGTAAAATAAGAACCAGCCAACAGAGGAGTTGGACGAGGTGATTGAGGAGATAAGGAAGGTGATTTCGAGGTCAACAACAAAAGTGGTTAGCAAGGAATAGTTGGACAAAAAGGAATCTGAACAAGAAACATGGGAGATGAATATGCAACAACGAAGAAGACGCGTAGAAAGAGATCTCCATGAGAAAGTTTGGGATCCATATGGATTTCAACAGAGCTGGGAAGATCATGAGTAGGAGCTCATGAATTTCATAGCCATGGAGTATGATGCAGGAGCATCCCTCCACCCCAGCACATGCCAGCTGACTAACATGCGTGGTGCGCATTCAAGGAAGGGAGAGGCACCACCCTCTCATTTTCTCATTCAAGAATCTAAATGATGATCATTTAATGTTGATAAGATGGAAGAGCCAAGTTGTGCCTTCGCACAAGTTGGAGATAAGGTCTCCATTAAGTGGTTAATGGTAGAAGGGATTTGTATCTGATTTAGAGTAGATTTCCATCATTGTAATCTACCTCGGTAGTCAGGCATTTTTGAATCTTGATTTGACACCACTAGATTAGCTTGGAGGGAAGCTCATCGATCCCCTCTTTTATAAATTCTTGTATTGTTTCCTAGTAGTGGTT